>JADBJO010000211.1:875150-877650 GCA_016801955.1 Conus betulinus | reverse complement strand
GATCTACGTATATGGAGACCAAGATGAAAAGGCAAGCTACCCCAAAAGGTGTTTGCTTATGTCGCACGACGGTCTCTACATGCACACTCACATGCAAAGACAACCATGCGCCCCGCACGCAACCACACATCTGACTCCCTTTCTTTCAATAAAACATATCAGAATACCATTTCAAAGTTCTCCCCCGGTTACAAAAAAAAAAAAAAAAAGTTTTCTTTTTCAATCTGCGTCTCACTTCTTTTGGTGCGCCGGAATTTTTAATCTCTTTCTCTCTTTCTTTTTCTTTCTCTTCTCTCTCTCTTTTTTAAGACGAATACATAATTTATATCATTCAACAATATTCCGCAAAAAAAAAAAAAAAAAAAAAAAATGAGAACAAAAGCTGTTTTCGGTTTCATCGTCTGCGTCGAGGATCAAGTTTGACGTTCAGGTCAGGGTTGTATTTTTACTTCTCGCCCAGTTGAAAGGGACGGTGCGGTTTTCGTGGGGCCTGTCAGTTACAGTTTCGTTCTTTCCCCTTCTTCGAGCGAGTGTGACTCGAGCGGCCATACCCCACAGGGAGTACATTCCACGTGGAACACAAACCCAGCTAATGACAATGATGATAATGGTAACAATAGCAATAACAGTGAGATGAAAACATGTAAATAACGATAATAAAGGAGGAAATATTGATAATCTTTTGGTGATGATGTGACGACAATAGATATGGTATTAAATAGTGGCGAAACACTGAAGGGGAGAAAATCTGCATGGTAGGGTAGTAAAACAGTAGGGTTTGTTGTTTGTTTTGTAATCACTGTTTAATGGTATGATATATTAGTGATGGTAGTGATTATGGTAGATTGATAACAGTGCTTAGTAGCAAGAAATAGAAATTATTACAAAAAAAAAAAAAACAAAAAAAACACAATGGTTGGTGGTTATGATGATAGTAGTTGTATGTAGGGATGTTGGGTAATGATGATAATGATTGGCAAGGAATAGAAGTGATCAATGGGTGGTGATTATGATGATAGTAGTTACATGTAGGGATGTTGGTAATGATGATAATGATTGGCAAGGAATAGAAGTGATCAATGGGTGGTGATCATGATGATAGTAGTTACATGTGGGGATGTTGGAATGATGATAATGATTGGAAAGGAATGGAAGTGATCAATGGGTGAGGGGCTATCATTGCTGCGGGGAAAAAAAACAAACAATGAAGAAAGAAAGAAAGGGAGGTGAGGGGGGGGGGGGGGGGGGGGGGGGGGGAAAGCTCATTTCTCTCCACCTACACATTGGTGTGCACAGGGAGGAGGGAAACTCATGCAAACAGGATCACTGGCAAAGTAATTGAAGAAAAAAAAAAGGAGGCGGAGGCAGGAGGATCAAATAGCTACACCTACACTTATGTGCAGAAAAGACAGAAGGGGGAGGGAAACGATGCGGAGGTGGTAGTGCATTAAGTTGAAAGAAAACGAGGCGTAAAAAAAAAGGGGTGGGGGGGGGGGGGGGGGGTAAGTCTGTGAGAAGTCAATGGATTGACATAGAACAGGGGGAGAGTGTGGTTAGAGGTGAAAGGAAGGTAGCTGTAGCTTCTATATGAAGGAGATAGTTGGGGGTATGGTGGTGATGGTGGTGGTGGTGTGTGTGTGTGTGTGTGTGTGTGTGTGTGTGTGTGTGTGTTGGTGGAAGACTTTGACAGCTGGTGTTGCTGTGGTGGAGAGGCATACGTGTGCTACTTGATCTTCCCGCCGTCCCATCCCTTTTTTGTGTTGAAAAATTATAACCCTCCTCCTTCCCTCCAACCTCAAGTGATCAAAATCCAAAAATAATATGCACCTAGCCACCGCCACACCAGCCCACTATATCTTCCTCCAACTTACACTAACACTAACAAACCCCAGCTATTTCCCTCTTATATAACTTACACCTATCTTTCTTTTTCCTCCCTCCCTACAGCCCCTCCTCATTTACTTTATCTGTTTTCTACCCAGATAAAAAAAAAAATCCCCTCCCTCTTCTTCAACCATTTGTTTGATACCACATACATTTGATGCAGACGTATTGAATGGATTTTGTAAATATTTGACGGTGCATTTGTTCCTTTTTCTTGTTGCACTTTTTCTTCTTCTTTTTTTTTTTTTTTTTTTAGGCGAAATCAGTATTTGATGTTACATTTTTAAAAGTCTACAGTTAATTACTTAACTGATGCAAAAGAGTGTTATTTGTTTTTCGTGTACTCTCTTATTATTATTATATTCTTCTGGATGTTGTTTGGTTTATTCTCTCACCACTTTCTTATTTCTAAATTTCTGTCTCGAGATTCTGCCAGTCTTTTCTTTTGTTTGTTTGTTTGATTTGTTTTGTTCTTCGTTTTGGTTATCCCTTTTGTTCCCTTCCATTTTGGGGTATAGTGGGAGTTAAGATGGGAAGACGAAGGAGTAGCTGGTACAGTCGCTATGTGTTTTCTTTTCTGTATAATTCATTTGTTGTGTGGTTGAATGAAAGAGTG
>JADBJO010000211.1:815150-867650 GCA_016801955.1 Conus betulinus | reverse complement strand
GTTTTTTTTTCAGCCTCGGCATCAGCACTCTAGTCTTTTACAGAAATGCTGCTTTCATCAAACACCAAACCCAGATATCAGAAAGCGCAACAGTTGGGGGGGGGGGGGGGGGGGGGGGGGGGGGCCCGAGAATCCACTTCCGTCTGGTCGACGTCTGTTTCTCATTTCTTCCGACTCCCTCTTCTGGCTGTCTTGGCGGCAGCGAGCTCAGCTAACAGTTTGCAAAACTAGAGCAGGTAAATGAAAGCAATTCTCGTTTCAGGTACGAAAGTCAGGAATATCTTTGATAAATTCACTTAACGGAGAACGGAACGGAATATCATATACGCACAAGCATGGCAGTGTTCCGGCTTCTTATGGGGAAGGGAACGTGTGTTTTGTACTTCTCCCTAGTCGGAGAACACGGAGTAGTAGGTCACTTCGCGCTGTTATATTTTTCACCCCAGTTCAGATGACATGGAGTCGTAGATCACTTGGCAGTGTGTGTTCTATTTCACCCCGCGTCAGATAACATGGAGTAGTGGGTCACTTAGGGCTGTGTGTGTTCAATTTCAACCCGCGTCAATAACATGAAGTAGTAGGTCACTTAGCGCTGTGTGTGCTGTATTTCACCCCAGGTCAGATAACATGGTGTAATAGTTCACTTAGCGCTGTAAGAGTTGTATTTCACCTCGGGTCAGATAACATGGAATAGTAGGTCACTTAGCGCTGTGTGTTGTATTTCACCCCCAGAACAGATAACATGAAGTAGTAGGTCACTTAGCGCTGTGTGTGCTGTATTTCGCCCGAGGTCAGATAACATGAAGTAGTAGGTCACCTAGCGCTGTGTGTGCTGTATTTCGCCCGAGGTCAGATAACATGAAGTAGTAGGTCTCTTAACGCTGTCTGTACTTCACCCCAGGTCAGATATCATGGAATAGAAGGTCACTTAGCGCTGTGTGTTGTATTTCACCCCAGGTCAGATATCATGGAATAGAAGGTCACTTAGCGCTGTGTTTTGTATTTCACCCCAGGTCAGATGACATGGAGTAGTAGGTCACTTAGCCCTGTGTGTTGTATTTCACCCCATGTCAGATGACATGGAGTAGTAGGTCACTTGCCCTGTGTGTTGTATTTCATCCCAGGTCAGATGACATGGAGTAGTAGGTCACTTAGCGCTGTGTGTTGTATTTCACCCCAGGTCAGATGACATGGAGTAGTAGGTCACTTAGCCCTGTGTGTTGTATTTCATCCCAGGTCAGATGACATGGAGTAGTAGGTCACTTAGCGCTGTGACTGTTGTATTTCACCCCGGGTCAAATAACATGAGTAGTAGGTCACTTAGCACTGTGTGTTGTATTTCACCCCCGGGTCAGATAAGATGAAGTAGTCAGTCACTTAGCGCTGTGTTTGTATTTCACCCCAGGTCAAACAACATGGAGTAGTGGGTCACTTAGCGCTGTGAGTGTTGTATTTCACCCCAGGTCAGATATCATGGAATAGACGGTCACTTAGCGCTGTGTGTTGATTTCACCCCAGGTCAAATAACATGGAGTAGTGGGTCACTTAGCGCTGTGTGTTGTATTTCACCCCAGGTCAAATAACATGGAGCAGTAGGTCACTTAGCGCTGCGAGTGTTGTATTCACCCCGGGTCAATAACATGGAGTAGTAGGTCAGTTAGCGCTGTGTGTGTTGTATTTCACACCGGGTCAAATAACATGGAGTTGTGGTTCACTTAGCGCTGTGAGTGTTGTATTTCACCCGGGGTCAGATGACATGGAGTAGTAGGTCACTTAGCGCTGTGTGTGTTGTATTTCACCCCAGGTCAGATGACATGGAGTAGTAGGTCACCTAGCGCTGTGTGTTGTATTTCACCCCAGGTCAGATGACATGGAGTAGTAGGTCACTTAGCGCTGTGTGTTGTATTTTCACCCCAGGTCGGATAACACGAAGTGATTGGTCACTAAGAGATAGATTTCACCCCAGGTCGGATAAACACGAAGTGATTGGTCACTAAGAGATAGATTTCACCCAAGGTCGGATAACACGAAGTGATTGGTGATTGGTCACTAAGAGATAGATTTCACCCCAGGTCGGATAACACGAAGTGATTGGTCACTAAGAGATAGATTTCACCCCAGGTCGGATAACACGAAGTGATTGGTCACTAAGAGATAGATTTCTACAGCCAAGTTGTTCGATCACATCAGTAAATGGAAGGTCTGCTGAATAATGCGCATTACCGGAAACGATCACAACGTTTCGTCGTGCCGGTATTTCACTTCCTGCTGAGCGAGACAAAACGTTGCGACGCGGTGTTTTCCCCATGAAGGATTATTAATTATCAAATGATATTTCCTGTGCTAATGAGAGTGTTCAGTGTTCCTGCACCCATGCCTTTTGCATACTTGTTTAACACCACGGCAAAACTGCTTTCGAGTAAAGGGACAATGAATGAGAAAAAAAAAAATCTAAACGGTTACTGATTTTTGAACATCCTTTTAGCAGCTTTGCAACATTAATTTCACCGAAGGAGCACACTCTACACGCAGCTATCAGATCAACTGTGTTCGTCTTTCATACACGTAAGCCGACGAGCGCCAAGTAACAAAACCGTCTCTCTCTCTCTCTCTCTCTCTCTCTCTCTCTCCTCTCTCTTAAAAGAAACCCACTTCTGTTCAGTGAAGTGACAAAAGAATAGAATGCCCGGATGTCGCTTCTTTCCGGCTTTTGCAACAGTTAAACGAGTCCGTACGTACAAATTGGGCACAAAACGCGATATATTCCTAAAATGTGAAGTTGTTTGAATGTTTGCTGTCGTTGGTTATTTGCATGCGTACATGCGTATTCTTGCTGTTCAGTTAACTCTTCACAACACACACACACACACACACACACACACACACACACACACACACACACACACACACACACACACACACACGCGCGCGCGCGCGCGCGACCACACACACTTCTTCTACCGGACCAGTGGAGCAGTCATTTCTAGCTTCCTCTCAAATCACGCTCATTTGCACTCGGTTTCATCGAAATACTCTTTTCTTTCCCGTCGCCATGCTTTAACTCAGCAACTCCTGGATGAAGACCACCTCAAGGCCAGGTTTCCTGGAGATGGATCCCTTTTCCCACAAAGCTATCAGACACCTGTTCTGAGATGAGAAATTTAAGTCTTATTGAGTTCATTTTTTGTTATTCTTCTTGACTGGATCCGGCTGGAACTCACTGTAGCTGCCTCTGTCATCGCTGTGAGAGTTCCGGTCCTCTCTTTCCGTAGCCTTCGCGAAGATTTGGGTTGGAAGTCAAATACCCTCAAACTGCTGTCTAAACTGACATACTTCTCAGTCATGCAGAGGTGACCTTATTTTACATGAATGAGAATCGTTTGTTGTATGTAGACCGTTCGCAGGGACCCAGGCCCCATAAACACACAGTCCCAATATGTACAGAAGGGGGTAAAGTGCATAGTTCTACAAGAAAAACAATAGATGTGCAAAATTGAGGTACGTTTATTACAATCAAAACAACTAATGTGAATGCTGATATTTCATCCCCGTCATCAATACTGGAGTCCGTTATTGCATAGGGCCTATATGTCCCAAATATCGATTTTACAGACGATTCAGATTTAAACCTCAGCTCGAGTTTTTGCCCGAGGAAGACCCAAGAGGTCCAAAAGCATTGCTTTGTCCTGTGCTCTGTGTCCTTGGCGGTAACTAGCCCCTTCTCTTTCTAATTTGGCTTCATTTTCCGCCCTCAGTCGCTTCGTTTTAAATCGACGTTTTGTTCATCCTAGCAGTATTCTCGTCACAAGCGTAAAGTATCGACGAGTGGTACTAGTCAAACAATCGCACGCTCGACAGCGGCTTCAGGTTATTTTTACTGACTGTATAGTTAAAGTAAATTTGTTTTATTTTTTAAATCAAAATACCAGATTATGGTTCATAAAGAAAAAAAAAAATGATTGAAAATTGATATTAAGAATTTATTATATCACAATGATAAAATTATTGAACCGTTAGTATAAAATATCATAATCAACAGTGTTGTAAGAGTAATGTTGTCTGTCATTACTTTTCAAAACTCATTTGTAGAGTATACCTAAAAAAAAAAAAAGCAACAAGAAATAAAGGGAAGTAACTTCCTGGAGAAACGCCTCAAGTTATGCTGAAACTATTTCCCCTTGAGTGAGGGCGCTCCGTGAGAAAGAAGCTCCGGCACAACACGCTCAAAACCACTCTTTGCAGAAGAAAAAAAAAAAAAAGTTATTTCCACCAGAACTGACCCTAAGACACCTCTTTCATTTAAGTACAGACCCGATATCCGTCAGTCCCCAAACCAGCGGCCTACATCTCGGCGTTAAGGTGTAGGCACGGTAAAAATTCACAGGTGCGCAAGAACATCTCGCAAAGCAAGCAAACAAAACCCTGCACACTCCAAGATAAACAAAGGCTCTGGGCTGAAACCAGAGGCTATCGACTCATCTATACGATATGGTCACACCAATATCAACGTAAGGCATGTAGGGCGGACTGGCAAGGCTGGCAACACTGACTCAGTTCTAGTCACACCTTACGGAATCAAACACTGTGTCCTACCTATAGCATGCGTATGACGACATGCTTCAGAAGACGAATGCAGACCAGTAATTTATAGCTACGCTTTATCAGAATTGTTCCCACACAAAAGGGAAATGAATCGAGATCAATCAACTCTTACCAGTTCTGGACAGATGTGATCATATATATATATATATATATATATATATATATATATATATATATATATATATATATATATATATATATATATGTGTGTGTGTGTGTGTGTGTGTGTGTGTGTGTGTGTGTGTGTGTAAGCAGTTAATACGAATCAATAAAATTCTGGACACAAACAAACAAAAAAGACGAGAAAAACGGAAAAAAAGGAGAAGAAAATAAAAGAGAAAAAATTCTCCGCATGAAGCCTACATTTTTTTCCCGCAAAATTACAACAAAAAAAGACCGTCTCGATCTATACATAATATACGTATAACATTTCGAACAAAAACGCGACCTCGTCAGTGTTTACGACTAAGAGACAGGAAGATATCATACACGAATACTTAGAGAGACGACAGAAAATGCCCAGCATGTGGTGTAGCCGAGCAGCTGTCTCATTATACACCAGAAATAGACTTGTTTAACAAATGCCCATGTGAACAGGCAAGTTTATATTTCATTTTTGCTTAAGATGCAGTAGTTTAATTATTTTTATGTGCATGTTGCAAGACACTGAATGTGGGCCGCATAGGGCAGACCACTCTGCTGTATTACAGAAGTTAAAGTTTGATGAAAGTAATAGACGAAATGAATTCTGAAATAAGAGTATTAAGCAGGGCTACACCGTGGGCATAAATATTAGTGAAACACCGTCTGAAGAGTTACAGATCTCCGTCTCAGCTGACATTTTGTTTGACTTCGTTTTGATGAAGAGCAATTTCGTACACTACCATGAAAAAAGAAAAGGAAAACAAACGAAAACCGACAGAAGAAGACAGATTGTTTAGTCAGAATGGGGTGACTATGTGTCTCTTTCCTGGTTGTTTGTGTCTGTCTGCCTATCTCTGTCTCCGCCTTTGTCATCTATGCTGTTTGTGTATCTGTTTGGCCCTTTGTTATCGGTGTGTGCCTCTGTGTTGTCTCAGTGTCTGTTGACTTTTGGCATTGACGCACGTGCACACGTGACTCAAAATCTACTTCCTGCATACAGCATTCCAGCGCAAAAAAAAACCTCAAAACCTACCACAGCTACATACACACACACACAGACACACACACACGCCGCCCGTACTACAAGTTGATACGATTATACACACACACGCGCGCGCGCGCGCACCCACGTGCATGCCTACAGAGAGAGAGAGAGAGAGAGAGAGAGAGAGAGAGAGAGAGAGAGAGAGAGAGAGAGAGAGAGAGAGAGAAGAAGAAGAAGACACATGTCACCAGCAGTGTCCTTAAGTTACAAAATCATCATCCCTGAACTCCGCCCCCTCCTCCCCCGCCACCCATCTACTTTCCCAACCCTCCTCCGCTCAATGATTTTCAGGGGTGCACCTTACTGGTTTACCAATTTACTGTTTAAAAAAAAAGTTAAAAAAAAACTCAAACAAAACACACACAAAACTTTAAAAAAAAAAAAAAAAAGGAATAAATGTGGGATGGGGAACGGGGGAGGGAACTCTTACTTCCCTGGCGTATTGCCCCTCACTGGTCCAAGTTACCCACCTTTAACACACACACACACACACACACACACACACACACACACACACACACACAATCTGATTTTTCCATTTTGCTTGCATGACTGCTGCACAAATGATCTGTTTGGAAATATGATGTATTACTAACTCATCTTAAACTGTAAACTGAGTTTAGGAGGCAGATGGCCGAGAATGGACGCATGAAGCTTTGGTTCGGAGCTGAAATGCAGGACCAGACGTACCCAGGTCCGTTCCAGTTTAGTAATAATGATGATAACAATACCAATACTACTATCAAATGTTATGAGGGAAGACAGGAAGAGGAAGAGAGAGAGAGAGAGAGAGAGAGAGAGAGAGAGAGAGAGAGAGAGAGAGAGAGAGAAACAAAAGAGGAGGAGGAGGATACAGATTATGGTAAAAAGGGGATCTAATGAGTACATTAATAGTTATAATAATAAACATGATTATAGCCATATAGTGAATATAGTGATGCAGTAGGAGGCTGGAGAAATGGTAGGTTGAAATGTCAGTAATGTTGTAATGTGTAACGATATCAATAATACTAGTAAACACGATAGTTGCAACAGTCGTTAACTTGTAGCAACAGTTAAAAGATGATAATGTAAGAATATTAGAATTGGTAATAACTGAAATAATAATAATCATAATAGTGATAATGATGATGATACTGGTGATGCAAACACTGAGGTAGTAAGAATTGTGAGAGATTTTTTTCTAAATAATATGGTATGATGGTAATAATGATGATAATTAGAGAAGTAATATTAGTAATAATATACAGTAGGTGGAAAGGAACAGAAATGATGAATAAAAAGCATACAGTATTGCACGATAATGATAATAATGATAGTACTTAATGTATAATATATAATGATAATATTAATAATACAAGTAAACATCCATGGAGTTGTAACAACATTTATAATATTGATGATGGTACAATTATCAGAATTGGAAATAATAATAGTAATCATAATAGCGATGCTTATGATAATAATGGTGATGTTAATATTAGTTCAGGTCGTAAGAATATTATAGTTTTTTTTACATCGATAAAGAATATGATGATAAAGTGATGACAGTGATAATGATAGAATTGATAGGAGTACTAATCATAGTATAATGAATGTTCAATAGAATGCCAAAGTGGGCCAGTAAATGGTCATACTCCACGAACTACTCATGAAGGGGACACAACGCGTTCTGTGTTACTTCAAATCCCAGCAGTATCGGTTCCCTCCCCTATCTCACTCATGGCCAACTCTCTACAGTTTTTCTTCTTCCAGTGACGACAGCACACACACACACACACACACACACACACACACACACACATTTACGCGCGCGCGAAAGCACGTGTTCATATCCCCCTAACTGGGTTTCTAGTCACGATTTAGCAAACTGGATCTTCCTACTCCGAATGACCACACAGCCAATCGAATTGAGAAACAAAGGGACGCAGTTTGATATTGAATATTGGTCTTTGTATTCTGATCAAAGAGGGCTAATCGAATTAGAAACAAAGGGACGCAATTTGATATTGGATATTAGTCTGTGTATTGTGATCCTTTAATCAAAGAGGGCCAATCGAATTGAGAAGCCAAGAGATGTAAGTTGATATATTGGTCTGTGTATTGTGATCATTTCATCAAAGAGGGCCAATCGAATTGAGAAGCAAAGGGGCGTAATTTGACATTAGATATTGGTCTGTGTGTTGTGATCCTTTCATCAAAGAAGGGGAGGGAAGCGAGAGGAGCTAGGTGGAAACAGCCGCGTTCCTCTGACATGTTTGTGCAAACAACACTGCCGAACTTGAGTCATGTGCGTTAAGGTGAAAGTGGTCGTTATCGTTAGTGCACAACGGACAAACTGCCGAACTGGAGTCCTGTGCGTTAGAGTGAAAGTGGTTGTTATCATACATGCACATGCACAACGGACAAAATGCCGAACTAGAGTCATGTGCGTTAGGTTGAAAGTGGTGGTTATCATACATGCACAATGGACAAACTGAACGTATTGTTTTGGACGAGGTAGGCGTTTAATTGGGGATATCTAAATGGTTAGAATGGGTGTGCCTGTGTATTTACACATCTTTGAATCTCTCTCTCTCTCTCTCTCTCTCTCTCTGCGTGTGTGTGTGTGTGTGTGTGTGTGTGTGTGTGTGTGTGTAATGGGTGCGCACGGGTGCGCGCGCGCGCGCGTCTGTGTTAATCATATCAGACAGGCACAACGAAAAACTGGATTCCTTACTTCGGACGAGTGAGCGAGTAATTTTAAAATACTTTCAAGGGACAGAATGGATGCGCCTGTTCACCATTTTCAATTTTTCCGTCTTTTTCTATCCTCTGTCTGTGTCTACTTCTACTACGCCGCTCTCTTTATGCTCTTCTCTGTGCTTGTCAGTCTCTCTCTCCTCCTTGCTCTCTCTCCGTGTCTTGGGATATGTGTTTGTGTGTGCGTGTGCGTGTGCATGTGCGTGTGTGTGCATTGATGACTCAAATTAGTCTGACACTACTTTTCTCCTCTCTCTTCCCCTTTCCGTTCTCGCTCTCGCGACAGAGAGATGTGGACATTGACAGAGAGGGAGTGACGGAGTAAGAGAGAGAGAGAGAGAGAGAGAGAGAGAGAGAGAGAGAGAGAGAGAGAGAGAAGGCAAATAACCAGGTAAAGGGGGAAGAGCAATTGATCAGGCAGGAAGAGTGAGAGAGAGAGAGAGGGGCAGATAATCAGGCAGAGAGAGAGAGGGAGAGAGAGGGGGGGGGGGTGAGAGAGAGAATTAGGCACAGAGAGAAAAAAAGAGGGAGAGATGATGAGCGAGCGAGCGAGAGAGAGAGAGAGAGAGAATCAGGCAAAGAGAGAGGGAGTAACAGAGATGGAAGGGTAGTTAAGCAGAGACAGACAGACAGACAGACAGACACAGACAGACACAGAGAGTGACGGAGTAAGAGAGAGAGAGAGAGAGAGAGAGAGAGAGAGAGAGAGAGAGAGAGAGAGATGGGGAAGAGAGAGATGGGGAAAATGCTGTTGTCCGGTCGAAAAAAAAACAATGTTTACATAGAGATCAGCTATGTCAACTTTTATCAAAATAAATGAATTTTTTAACATCTTCATAAAAAAAACATGCACGAGTCACAAGAAATATTTATAGACATAGTACACAAGATATCAATAGTTGTATACACAAATCATAACAGTAATTCATTGTAGTAATACCTACACATCTACATACAAAATCAGCCAGGTTTCGGGCTTCCTGAAGTGCACACTCTTATATATAACAAAAAAAAAAACCTGCATATTCTTCTCCATTCATAGCACCGCATGCTGCTCCGATATTCACAAGGGCATATCAAGGATAAGCCATATTAAAGATTACTAGACGAGTCATTTTTGCAATGGTATTACCAGTGATAGACTCTTGCAATATTCTGGCAACACCACCATCTATGTAAAAATATCAAGTTAAGAAAAAGCAGCACCAGCATTAGGATAAAACACAAAATATTGGCGAGAAATATTTGTACCACGTCATACCCAAACCACACACAAAAATCCAAGACATGAATATGAAACACAGATCCCTTCCCCCCCCCCCCCCCCCCCCCCCCCCCCCCCCCCACCAGCTCCCCCCATGTCCCGGACCATTCACCCATCCCATCCCCACCCCAACCCATTCCTGTCTCTCCACCACCCTCTTCCCCATCGACAAACACACACGTACACGCGCGCGACACTCACCACCATCCCCTACCCCTACCCCATCTCTCACTAGAATTTTAAGGGAAAGAAAAGATGAAAAGTGTGAGGGCAGCTAAACGGATCAGCGAGACAGAAAAAATAATGGACGACAGTAAAGACTGGGGAAAAAGAGTGAAAATGTTTTGGAGGAAAACGTAAAGGCGACATCATAGCAAAAATAACGGACGACAGTAAAGACAGGAAAAAGAGTGAAAATGTTTTGAGGAAAACGTAAAGGCGACATCATAGCAAAAATAACGGACGACAGTAAAGTGAGTAAAAAATCTTGAAAAGGTTTTTAGAAATAACCGTATACACGACATCAAAGAAAAAGACGAAAGGTGAAATTGTGCAGTACAGAATCACACACACACACACAAACACATCACACACACACACACACACACACACACACACACTCACAAACACGCATCTTCAAGTACGAGAGCACACACACACACGCGCGCGCGCGCTACCCTACCCACAAGCACGCGCGCGCATTCACACACATGCACACGCATTCACACACACGTCATTCCATGCACTTCTCTCCCCTGGCCCCTTTCCCTCCCTCCTTCAAAAAAACCCTCTCTCTCTCTCTCTCTCTCTCTCTCTCTCTCTCTCTCTCTCTCTCCCTCTCAATGCACTCTCCCATCCCCCTTCCTCCCCCTCCCTAACAGAAACCACACACACACACACACACACACACACACACACACACACATAAAGCTGCATATCAAGCAATCCTTCACAATACGTTATGTTGCTCCGATATTTACAAGGACGTATCAAGGATAGGCCACTGCGAAAATTGAACAAATAATCTTCGCAATGACGTACCCATGACAGGTCCTTGCAAAGATCTGGCAGCAACACGATCCATTTTTCATATGAACTATTACAAAGCATTATAATCAGGTATATAATTATCATCAACAAAGATGTAGCCAAATACAGCTACTCTTCATCATGGTGTTTTGCTGTAATATTTACGATGGCGTACCAGCGGTAGGCCATGGCAAAGATTGGACAGCCCAATACTTTTTTCCTGCAAAGATTACATAGTATTTGTAATGTAATTTTTGTTTAAACACACACATACCACTGACAGTATCAATGATCATTTGCAGTCCCAACAGCCTCTCTTCCATCCCATTCACTCTCCCTCGCCTCTTTCCCTCCTATCCCCCTCCCCACAAAATCACACACACACACACACACACACACACACGCGCGCGCGCGCGCGCGCGCACCTACTCTTTCCATTCCACACACTCTCCCTCCCCCTTTCCCCTCCATCCCTCAAAGAAACACACACACACACACACACACACACACACACACACACACACACACACACACACACAGAGTGAGTGCACATACCCATACTTATAATACTAAAGCTACATATCAAGCAGTCCTTTATAGTAGTACGTTCTATTGCTCCAATATTTACAAGGACGTATCAAGGACATGCCACAGCGAAAACTGAATAAACGATCTTCGCAATGGCTTATCAGTTGATAGGCCCTTGAAAAGATCTGGGAGCAACACGATCCCTTTTTTTTCATATGAATTATCACAAAGCATTGTCATAACACATAAATTATCAAAATAGATGTAACCAAATTTGCTTTACAGACACCCTTCATCAAACGGTGTTTTGTTATGTTTACGACGGCGTACTAAAGGTACGCTGTAGCAAAGATTGGACAGTACAACACTTTTCTTCTGCAAACATTATCTAGCATTCTGATGTTAAAAAAAAAGAACCACACGCACACATACCGCTGACACTATCAACCATCCTGTGCAATCCCAACAGCCTCCCTTCCATCCCATTCACTATCCTTCACTACTTTCTCTCCCTTCCTCAAAGAAATCACACTCTTTCTTCCATTCCATGCACGCCCCTTTCTTTCCCTCTCTCAAAGAAAACACACACACACACACACACACACACACACGCGCGCGCGCGCGCGCGCGCGCACGCACGCACGCACACGCAACGCACACACACACACCCTCTGTGAGTCTACACACCCGATATTTGTAAGGACGTATCAAAGATAGGCCACAGCAAAAACTGAACAAATAATCTTCGCAATGGCGTACTCATGATAGGCCCTTGCAAAGATCCGATAGCAACACGATCCGTTTTTTATATCAACAGTTACAAAGCATTATACATAATAAGGAATACATTATCAAGAAAAATATAACCAAATCTACTTTACAGACACCATTCATCAAGTGGTGTTTTTTTCTGTAATATTCACGATAGCGTACCGAAGGCAGGCCATAGCAAAGATCGGACAGCACACTTGTTTGTCTGCAAAGATTATCTAGCTTTGGTAATATTTTTAAAAAATGATAAGAAAATGAGAATAAATATAATTGACACTATCATACATTTTCAGTTCCAACCTCTCTTCCATTTCATTCACTCTTCCTCGACCCTTTTTCTCCCTCCCTCCTCACAGAGCACACACACACACACACACACACACACACACACACACACGCGCGCGCGCGCGCACTAAAGAGTCTCTCTCTCTCTCTCTCTCTCTCACTCTTTCATTCCATGCACTCTCCCTCGCCCCTTTCCCTCCCTCCCTCAAAGAAAATCACACACACATACCCCCCCCCCCCCCCCCCCCACCACCACCACACACACACACACTCTATCTTTCCTACATTCCATGCATCTCCCTTGCCCTTTTCCCTCCCTCCTTTACAGAAAATCACACACACACACACACACACACACACACACACACACACACACACACACACACACACACACACACACACACACACACACCTGTTAGTCTTCACATCCATACACATTTAAATAAAGCAGCAAATCTTGCATCCTTCACAATACGTTATGTTGCTCCAATATTTGCAAGGACGTATCAAGGAGACGCCACAGCGAAAATTGAATAGTTAATCTTCGCAATGGCGTGCCCATGATAGGCCCTTGCAAAGATCTGGCAGCAACACGATCCCCTTTTCATATTAACAGTTACAAAGCATATGATGTCAATAAGGAATGAATCATCAATGAAGATGTAACCAAATTTGCTTTACAGACATTCTCCATCATACGGTGTTTTACTATAATGTTTACGACGGCGTACTGAAAGTAGGCCATATCAAAGATTGGACAGCACCACACTTTTCTTCTGCAAAGGTTTATCTGGCATTGTGATGTAAAAGAACAAAAAAAAACACACACACACACACACACGCACACATACCGCTGACACTACCAAGCATCCTGTGCAGCCCCAACAGCCTCCCTTTCCATCCCATTCACTATCCCTCACTACTTTCCCTCCCTTCCTCAAAGAAATTCTCTCTCTCTCTCTCTCTCTCTCTCTCTCTCTCTCTCTCTCTCTCTCTCTCTCTCTCCTTCTCTCCATGCTCTCCCTCGCCCCTTTCTCTCCTTCCCTCAAAGAAAATCTCTTTCTCACACTCTCTCTCTCTCTCTCACACACACACACACACACACACACACACACACACACGAGTCTACACACCCATACACATACATGAAACTGCATATCAAGCAATCCTTCACAATAGTTACGTTGCTCCAATATTTGCAAGGACGTATCAAGGATAGGCCACAGCGAAAATTGAACAAATAATCTTCGCAATGGCGTACCCACGATAGGCCCTAGCAAAAATCTGGCAGCAACACGATCCAGTTTTCATATCAATAATTACAAAGCATTATAATAAGACATGAATTATTAAGAAATATGTAGCCAAATCTGCATTACAGATATCCTTTATATAGTGTTTTGCTGTAACATTTTCGATGGAGTACCAAAGGAAGACCATAGTAAAGACTGGTCAGCACAACATTTTCTTTCTTCAAAGATTATCTAACATTGGTGATGTAAAAGAACAAAACAAAAACAAAATATGTACCGCTGACACTATCAAAGATCATTTGCAGTCCTAACAGCCTCTTTCCATCCCATTCACACTCTCTCTCTCTCTCTCGCCCCCTTTCGCTCCATCACAGAAAATCACTCTCACACACACACACACACACACACACACACACACACACACACACGCGCACACACGCCTTAAGTCTACACACCATACACACACAAATAAAGTTGCATATCAAGCAATACTTCACAATACGTTATGTTGCTCCGATATTTACAAGGACGTATCAAGGATAGGCCACTGCGAAAATTGAACAAATAATCTTCGCAATGGCGTATCCATGATAGACCCTTGCAAAGATCTGGCAGCAAACGATCCTTTTTTATATCAACAGTTACAAGCATTATACATAATAAGGAATAAATTAGCAAAAAAAAAAAAACAACCAAATCTACTTTAGACACTCTTCATCAAATTGCGTTTTTCTGTAATATTTACGATAGCGTACCAAAGGCAGGCCATAGCAAACATTGGACAGCACACTTGTCTGCAAAGATTATCTAGCTTTGGTAATATTTAAAAAAAAATAAATACCATGACACTATCACACATTTCCAGCACCAGCCTCGCTTTCATTTCACTCACTCTTCCTCGCCCCCCCTTTTCTCCATCCATCCCTCACAGAAAACACACACACACACACACACACAAACTCATTCTTAAAAGTCTCTCTCTCCCCCTCTTTCATTCCATACACTCTCCCTTTTTTCCCTTTCCCTCCCTCCCTCAAAGAAAATCACACACACACACACACACACACACACACACACACACACACACACACACAATCAATCTCTCTTTTGTTCATTCCATATATCCCCCTTGCCCTTTTCCCTCCCTCCTTTACAGACAATCACACACACACACACACACACACACACACACACACACACACACACACACACACACACTACACACCTGTTAGTCTTCACATCCATACACATTTAAATAAAGCAGCAAATCATGCATCATCATTCGCAATACGTTCTGATCCTCCGATATTTGCAAGGACATATCAAGTAGACGCCACAACAAAATTAGAACAAATAATTTTCGCAATAGCGTACCCATGATAGGCCCTTGCAAGATCTGGCAGCAACATGATCATCTTTTCATATTAACAGTTACGAAGCATATGATATTAGTAAGAATGAATCATCAATGAAGATGTAACCAAATCTACAGACACCCTTCATCATATGGCGTTTCCCTTTAATATGTACGATGGCATACGAAAGACACGATAGCAAAGAATGGACTGCATAACACTTTTTTCTACAAGTACAATCTAGCACTGATCACTAAAAAAAACCGCTCACACATACCACCAACACCGTCAAAGATCATTTGCAGTCCCAACAACCTCTCTTAATCCCCCATTCACTCTCCCTCACCCCTTTTCCTTGCTCCCCCCCCCCCCCCCCCCCCCCCCCACACACACACACACAGAAAATCACACGCACACACACACACACACACACACACACACACACACACACACACACCCTCAGTGAGTCTACACACCCATACACATATAAAGTTGCATATCAAGCAATACTTCACAATACGTTACGTTGCTCCGATATTTGCAAGGACGTATCAAGGATAGGCCACTGCGAAAATTGAACAAATAATCTTCGCAATGGCGTACCCATGATAGACCCTTACAAAGATCTGGCAGCAACACGATCATTTTTCATAACAACAATTAGAAAGCATTATAATAAGACATGAATTATTAAGAAATATGTAACCAAAACTGCATTAAAGATATCTGTCATATGGTGTTTTCTGTAATGTTTTCGTTGGTGTGCCAAAAGTAGACCAAGCAAAGGTTGGTCAGCACAACATTTTTTTTTTCTGCAAAGATTATCTAACATTGGTGGTGTAAAACACACACACACACACACACACACACTACCAAAGATCATTTGCAGTCATAACAGCCTCTCTTTCATTCCATTCACTCTCCCTCGCCCCTTTCCCTCCATCACAGAATATCGCACGCACTCACACTCACTCTCTCTACCATCCCATTCTCTCTCTCGTCCCTTTCCCTCCCTCAGAAAATCGCACGCACACACACACACACACACACACACACACACACACACACACACACACACACCCCTGTAAGTCTACACACCCATAAACACATAAATAAAGCTGCATGTCAGCAATCCTTCACAATACGTTATGTTGCTCCGACATTTACAAGGACGTATCAAGGAGACGCCACAGCGAAAATTGAACAAATAATCTTCGCAATGGCGTACCCATGATAGGCCCTTGCAAAGATCTGGCAGCAACACGATCCATTTTTTTTTTACATCAACAGCTACAAAGCATTATACATAATAAGGAATAGATTATCAAGAAAAATATAACCAAATCTACTTTACAGATGCCCTTCATCAAATTGGGTTTTTCTATAATATTTACGATAGCGTACCAAAGGCAGGCCATAGCGAAGATTGGACAGCACACTTTTGTCTACAAAGATGATCTAGCATTGGTAATGTTAACAATAATGAGAACAAAGACCATTGACACTATCACACATTTGCAGCACCAGCCTCTCTTCCATTTCATTCACTCTTCCTCGCCCCTTTTTCTCCCTCCCTCCCTCACACACACACACACACACACACACACACACACACACACACACACACTCAGAGTCTCTCTCTCTCTCAATCTCTCTCTCTCTCTCTTTCATTCTATACACCCTCACTCGCTCCTTTCCCTCCCTCCCTCAAAGAAAATCACACACACATAACCCCCTACTCCCCCCCCCCCCCCCCTCTATACACTTTTCTTTCATTTCATACATCTCCCTAGCCCTTTTCCCTTCCTCCCCTTTAGAAAAAATCGCACATACACACACACACACGCGCGCGCGCGCGCGCGCGCGCGCGCACGCACATACACACACTGTTAGTCTTCACATCCATACACATTTAAATAAAGCAGCAAATCTTGCATCCTTCACAATACGTTATATTGCTCCGATATTTGCAATGACGTATCACGGAGACGCCACAGCGAAAACTGAACAAATAATCTTCACAATGGCGTGCCCATGATAGGCCCTTGCAAAGATCTGGCAGCAACACGATCCATCTTTTTCATATTAACAGTTACAAAGCATATAATGATAGTAAGGAATGAATTATCATTAAGATGTAACCATGACTGCTTCACAGACACACTTCATCATATGGTGTTTCGCGGTAATATGTACGATGGCGTACGAAAGACACGATAGCAAAGAACAGACTGCATCTCACTTTTTTCTGCAAATACTTTCCAGCATTGATGATTAAAACACACACACACACACACACACACACACACACACACACACACACACATACCACTGACACTACCAAAGATCATTTGCAGTCCCAACAACCTCTCTTCCATCCCGTTCACACTCTCTCTCCCCCCTTTTCCTCCATCCCCACAAAAACACACACACACACACACACACACACACACACACACACACACACACACACACACACTGTGAGTCTACACACCCATACACATATAAAAAAAAAAAAAAGCTGCATATCAAGCACTCCTTCACAATACGTTATGTTGCTCCAATATTTGCAAGGATGTATCAAGAGACGCCACAGCGAAAATTGAACAAATAATCTTCGCAATGGCGTACCCATGATAGGCCCTTGCAAAGATATGGCAGCAACAATCCATTTTCATATTATCAGTCACAAAGCATTGTAATCAGCCATAAATTATCAAGAAAATGTAACCAAATCTGCTTTACAGATACCACTTCATCACATGGGTGTTTTGCCGTAATATTTGCGATGGCGTACCAACAGTAGGCCATAGCAAAGATTGGACAGTACAACGCTTTTTTTCTGCAAAAATTATGTAGTACTGGCCATGTTAAAAAAAAAAAAAAAACTACTCACCACACACATACCACTGACACTGTCAAAGATCATTTGCAGTCCCAACAGCCTCTCTTTCATCCCATTCACTCTCCCTTGTCTCTTTCCCTCCCCTCCCAGAAAATCACACACACACATACACACACAGGCACACACACGTGCGCGCGCGCACGCAAATTAAGAAATCATGAAGAAATTGGCAGGATGAAAAATACAAGATTTACGAAATTAAGAAGAAATATATTAAATCACAGTGCCACTCTTCTCATTTTCGGCCACGTGGCCTTTTTCAAGAGAAAAAAAAAAAAAACAATCCAACTACGTGATGTCCATCTCTGGCTACTGGTCAGAGCAAAGAACATATTTATGACGTCAATTCTTTGCTCTGACCAGTTGCCTAAAGATGGACATCACGAAATTGCATCGTTTTTGCTTTTTTCTCTCGAAAAAGCCCACGTGGGCGAAAATAAGAGTGGAATTGTGATTTTCTATACCGTTTTCTTCCCTTTGGAGGACCATTGCTTTTGTTTAAGAAGAAATAGAATGCATAAACTCAATAAATGATTTTTTTTTTTTTTTATTACTCTTTGTTTTGTTTTGTTGTGGTATCAATCCCCCTACTTCTCCCAATTCGTTTATTCATTGGGAAAATGAGGGGAGGCGCAAACATGTCATTAATTCTTTAGGGAATGTTTCAGAAGTAGACATTTCTACAAATGTCATTACTGTACACTTTTTTCTCCCATTTCTACAGATTACGTTACTGCTAACTTTTTTCCATTTCTACAGATGCCAATACTGTGAACTTTTTCGTTTGACCGCTTTTCATAATCATTTTCCTATATTTGTCATTCTCTCTACTACCTCCCAACACTTTTCTCTTCCTTCATTGTGTAAGTCTGCAAGTTCATACGTACGCGCTTAACACTGCCTATGAATAAAAAGTGATTACATGTGTAGGCATGCACCTAATTATGTGTGCGCACACATGTACATAGAAAAAACTGCATGTCACTCGTCGATGACAGTAAGGTGTGTTGCTATAGTATCTGCAATGGCGTATCAAGGACTGGCCAAAGCGAAGATTGAGCAGTAATCTTCGCCATGGCGCACAATGACAGGCCCTTGCAGACCTGGCAGCAGCACCAAACGTTATTCCCATCAAAACGTAGAAACCATCACAAGGGAACCTTAAACATCAGAGCTAACCACGTGACATCCATACCAAACCAAACAAATCAAACCACAAATGTAGAACAGATACAGATCAGCTCCCCCTTGTCTGCCCTTGCATTTCTTTCATCTCATTCAACCTCCCTCGCCCCTTCCATTCCCCCTCCCCACTAAACACACGTACAAGTACAGAAAACATCACATAGCCCCCTGCCCCGAATGGTCCACAGTACTACTTCAGAAAACATCACATACCTCCCTATCCCCAAAGGTTCCATAGAACTACTTCAGAAAACATCATAGTCCCCTGCCCCAGAATGGTCCATAGTACTACGTCAGAAAACATCACATAGCCCCCTTACCCCGGAATGGTCCACAGTACTACTTCAGAAAACACCATAGTCCCCTGCCCCCGAATGGTCCATAGTATTACCTCAGAAAACATCACATAGCCCGCTTATCCCCGAATGGTCCACAGTACTACTTCCGAAAACATCACATAGCCCCCTTGCCCCCGAATGGTCCACAGTACTACTTCAGAAAACATCACATAGCCCCCTTTGCCCCCGAATGGTCCACAGTACTACTTCAGAAAACATAGCCCCCTGCCCCAGAATGGTCCATAGTACTACCTCAGAAAACATCACATAGCCCCCTTACCCCCCGAATGGTCCACAGTACTACTTCAAAAAACATCACATAGCCCCCTTACCCCGAATGGTCCACAGTACTACTTCAGAAAACATCACATAGCCCCCTTACCCCCGAATGGTCCACAGTACTACTTCAGAAAACATCACATAGCCCCCTTACCCCCGAATGGTCCACAGTACTACTTCAGAAAACATCACATAGCCCCCTTACCCCCGAATGGTCCACAGTACTACTTCAGAAAACATCACATAGCCCCTTATCCCCGAATGATCCATAGTACTACTTCAGAAAACACCACATACCCCCTACCCCCAAATGATCCACAGAACTACTTCAGAGTGGAAGTGTGCACTGTCAGTACGTATGCGCTTTCAACTGTGTGGCTGTGTGAAGACGTAGGCATGCACATAAACGAAATGGTATGTTGCTGTGATATTTGCAATGACGTATCAAGGATAGGCCATAACCAAGATTGAACAAATGATCTTGGCGATGGCGTACCCATGTTAGGCCCTTGCAAAGATCAGGCAGCAACACGTCCCAATCATTAGTGCAAAGTAAAAAAAAAAAAAAAAAAGCATCAAGCATTAAAACATTATGCAACTGAATATCAGATCTTAACGATGTTAAAACACTATGTTCCCGGTATTTCCTCTGAACTGTCATCTTGTTCGCGACGTCTCCAATGAACGTCTTCTTCCGGGCGTCTCCAACGAACTGTCAATTTGTTCTCGGCAGCTCCAGTGAACTGTCAATTTGTTCCCGGTGTCTCGAATGAACTGTCTTGTTCCCGGTGACCACAACAGTTCTGCATTCTGTTGCCGGTGTCTCGAATGAACTGTCTTGTCCCTGGTGTCCACAACAGGTCCGCATTCTGTTGCCGGTGTCTCGAATGAACTGTCTTGTCCCTGGTGTCCACAACAGGTCCGCATTCTGTTGCCGGTGTCTCCAATGAACTGTCTTGTCCCTGGTGTCCACAACAGGTCCGCATTCTGTTGCCGGTGTCTCGAATGAACTGTCTTGTTCCTGGTGTCACACAACAGGTCCGCGTTCTGTTGCCGGTGTCTCGAATGAACTGTCTTGTTCCTGGTGTCCACAACAGGTCCGCATTCTGTTGCCGGCGTCTCCAATGAACTGTCTTGTTCCTGGTGACCACAGCAGGTCCGCGTTCTGTTCCCAGGGTCTCCAGTTGATCGTCGTCTTGTTCTCGGCGTTTTTCCTCTGGGCCGTCATCCGTTTCCGGCGTCTGTCCCGAGTCGTCATTCCTGTTCAACCCGAAACATGATTAGTCTGCGTCCTTTGTGTGTGTGTGTGTGTGTGTGTGTGTGTGTGTGTGTGGTGTGTGTGTGTGTGTGTGTGCGCGCGCGCGCGCGCGCGCCAGCGCGCGTATGTTAGTGTGCACGTGGTGTGTGTAGTAGTAGTAGTACTTTAACGTCTTTTCACAAACTATGTGATATTAGACAAGCACGTGGTGTGTGTGTGTGTGTGTGTGTGTGTGTGTGTGTGTGTGTGTGTGTGGTACGAGTGTGTGTTGGTGTGACAGGGTGTGTGTATGTGTGTGTGTGTGTGTGTGTGTGTGTGTGTGTGTGTGTGTGTGTGTGTGTGTGTGTGTGTGTGTGTGTGTGTGTGTGTGTGTGTTGGTACGTTTTTGTGTTGGTGTGACAGGGTGTGTATGTATAAGTGTGTGTGGTGTGTGGGTGCGCGCGTGGTTTGAGTGCGCGTGCGGGCGCGCGTGCGCGTTTGCAAACACATCCGTTCCGCGTGCGTTTTTTGCTCTTCCTGTCTCGTGTGTGTGCGCATGTCCGTGTGCATGTGTACATGTCCGTGTGCATGTGTACATGTCCGTGTGCATGTGTGCTCGTGTGTGCGTGCGCGCACGTGCGTGTGTTTGTATATATGAGTGTGTGTGTATGCGCCCGCATGCGCGCCTCCATGTCTCTATGCACGTATGCACATGCAAATCTCTTGGGATGTCAACAGGCGTAGTTTTGGGTACGGGTAGTGTTGTCCAAGTGTCCAGACAGATGACAAATCGGAGTCTTTTTTTTGTCAAGTCTTGTGCTCAGTAATAGACTGAAATGACTATTTTCAACATTTCATGACAGGAAATCAATCCGACTGGCTCATTTAGGTCAAGCGATGCCAGATGCCTTAGGAGAAAGTCAAATACATCCTTCCGGGGTGAAAAATAACTCGTTTAAAACCTTTTCTTCAGCGCAATTTTGTTTTCAAACGGTCATCACATCTGGAAGTATTTGAACTCTGACATACACATATAATTCTTTCAGTTAGATTCAAATGCAAACATAACCGTTATAGAATAACTGACGCCGTTTCACTGGTTAAGGTCATTCGGTACATTGTACTTTTCCGACATGCAGTCATGGACATCCGAGTCCCCTGGTGGCCTAACTATTGAGTCCTGGACAGTGGTTGTCCTCTGCCCATATCGGCAAGAAATGAAAATGAAAGTAAAAACTTCAATTATCTAAAAATAAACGATACCCCCCCCCCCCCCCCCCCCCCCCCCCCCCCCCCCCCCCCCCCCCCCCCCCCCAGGGGCACTGCATCCTGTCAGAAACGCTGAACCCTATGAAGGGAGGCAATCTAACCCTGTAAACAGGACATTTAAGGTTACGGAAGGAAGAGAAACATCATCGCAGGAGGATAGTAAATACAGTGATGGAAAGATACTAAATCCTTTGAATCACGATGACAACACTATGAAAGGAGATACTCGAACCCTAGAAACAAAAGTGCTAACCCCTATGAAAGAAAGACGCATGTCCACATGAAAAAGTCCACTCAACCCTGCTGAAGAAAGAGACAAACACATGAAAAGACGAAAAAAAAACTCATAAAGGAAACCGCTAAAGCTATGAAAACAGAGCTAAATGCATCATGTGAAAAAGGCCATTAACCTTGACAGAATGCCATACTAGACCCTCCAAGTCCTATGAAAGTAGACCATATAAACGGCTATAAAACAAGACATTTCACTGTATTAGATGCAAACGAAAGATGACAAAACTAATCCATGTGAAAGGACAGCAAATCCTATGAAAGAACACTCCTTCATATGAAAGGATACTGAATCCTCTGAAAGGGCACCTAATGCTTAAGTACATTAAAGAACAATCCACCGGATGAAAGTAGACTAAAGGCTTTAGGACACTAAATGATTTGAAAGGCCATAGGACAAAATACACTGATCCATATGAAATAAAGACTTAAAAACCACACGGAAGGTTTACATATTGGCACTAATTACTATGCCTGGCTTTTCAGTGGAGTAAGGGATTTTCACTTTAGGAGGTACCAGGTGTACACTAGGAAATATTTCAGGTGCAGGTTCAAAGGCTTCCTCTGAAGTTCTGTAGCTCAGACCCCAACGAATCTGAAAACATGCGTCCATGTTCCAGATCCCGGAGAAATCAGGCATGCTACATCACCGAGTCAGCTTTTGATGCCTTTTCTGAAGCATTCCTCTGGTACTCCCCCGTTTTACACCCTTCTTCCACAGAAAGAGCCGGCAAAGGGAACCAAATCAACCATGTTGATTATACGAGAGACGACCCTGATCAACAGAAAACTAACCCTACGAAAGGAGAAGACAGAACTCCAGCAAATGAGACGATTCTACGAAAGAGTGTATTAAAATCTGTGAGGGAGGGGATTACAACTCCTGCTTCAAGAACAGCACGATGCTACGAAAGAAGACGTTAATTCCTGGAAAAAAAAAGAAGTCACTATATCCTCGGCAAAAAAAAAACAACAAAAAACAAAACAAAAAAAAAATATGGGGGACAGACACTAGAGCATTATAAAGAAGAAAACTTTTAATCTGTATACAAAATTCTGTTTCGGTTTGTTTCATCAAGGACACCAAAACATATAAAGAACAAACTTTTAAGCTCTGTACAAAATTCGGTTTCAGTTTGTTTCAACAAGTGGTGTCATTGTGTGCAGACGAGTCCACATACACTACACCCCATCTGCTAAGTTATGAGACCACACTGCGCCTGATTTAAAGCTGATGGATAAATGAATGAAGAGAAAATTTAAGAAAGGGCTGTCGTGGCTACCACTTAGATGTCTGACCTACTCAAAAGCCCCATGCACTGGTCAGACCTCGAGTACCTACCTATCATTGGTTGCGCCATTGTTATTATTGTATGTGCATGTGGTGAGTGGACACGTGTGTATATGAGTGTGGGTACATGGGCCCATGTATGTGTGCCCAGTATATGCGGTGTGCGAGCGCATGTGCGTGCGAGCATGATGTGTGCGTGTATGCCGTGTATACGCATGTGCATTTTTGTGCGCCTACGCTCGCGCGCGCGCGCCTGTGTGTGTGCGCGCGTGTGTGTGTGTGTGTGTGTGTGTGTGTGTGTGTGTGTGTGTGTGTGTGTGTGTGTATGCGTGTGTGTGTACGCACGTTTGTGTGTGTGTGTACGCACGTTTGTGCGTGTGTGTGTGTGTGCGTGCGTGCGTGCATGTGCAGAACACGTGCATGTGTGATTTGTGGGCTTACGTGAGCACGTTTCTGCGCGCACCTATCTGACCATGTTTGTGTACATTATGTGTATATGTGCGTATATCTGTATATGGGCGTACACGCATGTGTAGGTGCGCACGCGCGCCCGTGTGTGTGCGAGAGTGTGTGTGTGCGTGCGCATGTGTTAATGCGTGCTTGCAGGCATGTGCATGTGTGTGCACCTAGAAGCGGCGCATGTGCGCGCCCGCGTGGGTATGTGTGCGTGCAAGTGTGCGTGTGTGCGTGCGAGAGTGCCTGCGACAAATGCAGGAAGAAAAAAAAACACAGAGAAAAAAAGAGGAAGAAAAACACCACCACTCATCTTGTACAAAGCTCCATTCTCCCAGTTCACGTGACCTGGTCTCTCATTCCCGTGGCCCCTGATGTAGCTGTTCCTTGCCCTTTTCAACAGAAAAAATCGAGTTTTCTTTGTAGCTTTTGATTTTCAGATTAATCAGCATCACAACAAGCCGACTGGAGAAGTACACGCGGAAGGTAATGGCGCAACTGCAATGGAACTGCTTCTACTTTGCGTCATATGTCAGACCATTCTGCGTCATATGTCAGACCATATCTGTCACGTACATGTCAGACCATATCTGTCACGTAACATGTCAGACCATATCTGTCCATGTAACCATGTCACGACCATATATTGTCCTTAACATGTCACCATATGTCAGAACCATATCTGTCACGTAACATGTCAGACATATCTGTCCTTAACATGTCAGACCATATCTGTCACGTTAACATGTCAGACCATATCTGTCCTTAACATGTCAGGACCATATCTGTCACTTAACATGTCAGACCATATCTGTCACGTAACATGTCGGACCATATATCTGTCCTTAACATGTCAGACCATATCTGTCACGTAACGTAACATGTCATGGACCATATCTGTCATTAACATGTCAGACCATATCTGTCACGTAACATGTCAGACCATATCTGTCACGTTTTTCAAAGCAATGCAGTCTCCCACTACTGCTCTTACAGCGCACGATCACAAAATTCGAGTCGAATGCAATGTATGGCTGTCTCCAGGGAAGGGAAGAGGACGGGGGGGGGGTGAGGGGGGGGGGGGTCATCCACTAGTGTTAGAGTGGCAATGCTTATTACGAAGTCCACCAATCACAAAATGCTATTAGTGATGGTGCAGGGGGAGAAGGTGGAATTTTACAGCACATGATAGAAAATTCCACTCTTGGTCCTCAAGGAAAACATACATTCTGTTTGAGCCAAAGGTGAAGGCATTCGAAAAACTCTAAGTAGTTCAATCGGAGGTTGGGTTGTTTGTGTTTTGTTTTAATCTGTCTCCTCCGTTAATCTTTAGTTAATGTATCAAATGACGCAACGTACTCTGCAAACTGCCAAGCCAGTGATAAATACAAAGCTCTTTGAATGTCGCTCGCCTTTTCGGCCAAACATCGCAGAATTAGGAGACTTTACAGTTCCCAACTTCAGCAAAATCTTTTCTATTTAGGTCATTACAATCTACCAACCGGTCCTCAAAGTTGGGCACTGTCAATGTGCCTCTAAAAATAAACCATTGAACTAGGACACTGATTCCATTTTAGAAAAATTCAACTCTTTACAAAACAAAACCAAAAGTTTACATTTGCAGAAGCTGCTATTAAAACGTTATTTTTTTTAACTTTTTTCATGACACGAAAACATAAAAACCTTTTTTTATTTAAAGCATGTGTTCACATATCCAACAGACACGTGAAAAAAAAAAAACCCCTTCTGCAGCCCCCCCCCCCCCCCCCCCCCCCCCACGTCCCCCCCCCCCCCTCTCCCTGCACCCTCAAGTCTCTCCCCCCTCCCCTCTCCCCTGCACCCTCAAGTCTCCCCCCCCCCCCCCCCCCCCCCCCCCCCCCCCCCTCCCTCATGCTTCCCGTAAATCTGTCTGGTAGTATCATTCAACACTTGAGGGCATCTTTGAAGGATGGAAATAGAATGTGGATCGTTTGCAAGTCGCAGGAATAGTCCAATTTAAAAACAAATGCTCAAACACTCCGTTTCAAACCTCAGTCGTCCCACACGTCACGTCTCTCAGTCCTCTGTCCCACACGTCTCACCTGCGCCTCTCTGTAGCAGTCCTCAGTCTGTCCCACGCGTCTCACCTGCGCCTCTCTGAAGCAGTCCTTAGCCTGTCCCACGCGTCTCACCTGCGCCTCTCTGAAGCAGTCTGTTGTGTCGTCACCTTGTTCCCGGTGCCTTCTCTTCTGTGCTGACGTCCTGTTCCCAGCGTCTCCTCACTGTTGTCATCCCGTTTCGAGCGTCTCCCCCAGGCTGCCACGGTGCTTCCGGCGTCTCTCCCGGGCTGTCATCGTTTCTTCCGGCGTCTCTCCTGGGCTGCCACGTTGCTTCCGGCGTCTCCCCTGGGCTGGCATCCCTGTTCGAACCGAATGACATCCAGTCATGTTCGTGCGTTCGTCTCTCTCTCTCTCTCTCTCTCTCTCTCTCTCTCTCTCTATATATATATATATATATATATACACACACACACACACACACACACACACACACACATAATATGTGTGCGCACACGCGTGTGTGCGTGTGTGCGTGTGTGTGTATGTGTGCGTGAGTGCGTGCGTGCATGCGTGCGTACGTGTGTCCATATCCTCCAGTGTACGTCCTGTGCGTGTGTTTGCGTGTGTGTGTGCGTGTGTCTGCGCGTGTGCTTGCTTGTGTGTGCGCGTGTGCATGCGCGCGCTTTGAGCGTGTGTATGCGGGTGTGCGCGCAAGTTTGCATATGTGTTCCGCGTGTGTTTTTTGCTTTCTCTCTCTCTGTCTTGTGTGTGTGTGCCCGTGTGCATGTCTGCATGTGTGTGCTTGCGCGCGCGCGCGTATGTGCGCGCGTGTGTGCATACGCCCGCTCGCGTGTTTGTTTCTCTGCATGTATGCACATGCAAATCTCTTGGGATGTCAATAGGCGTGGTTTTGCGGGTAGTGTTATTCAAGTGTCAAGACAAAAGACACATAGCGGTCAGTTCGTCAAGGCTTGTGCTGAGCAACAGACTGAATGACTATTTTCAACACTAGTCTTCATGACAAGAAATCAATCCGACTGGCTCCTTTACGTCAAGCGATGCCAGTTGCCTTAGGAGAAAGACAAATACATCCTTCGGGAGTGAAAAATAACTCGTTAAAAACATTTTCTTCTGCGCAATTTTTGTGTTCAGAACTGTTAGATTCAAATGCAAACGGAACTGTAACAGAATTACTGACGCCTTTCATGGTTAAGGTCATTTGATACATTATACTTTCTAAACATGCAGTCATGAACATCCGAGTCCCCTAGTGGCCTAATATCGAGACCTGGGCAGTAGTCATCCTCTTATCATAAAGGCAAGAAATATGTGAAAACCTCTGGTATAGGAAATCCTGTTTTTTGCACGCGCATAAGATACGTGATGTAGGGCTGCAGTGGTTTCAACTGAAAATATTACACAGGTGTTTATGCACAAATGTTGTTTTAAAGGAGATTGGAATCGTTGAAAGTAATAACTGTAGTTTTTGCAGCACATCCAAAGATAGCATTGATCATATGTTTTGGAAATGTCACCATGTACAAGTATTTTGGAATGCTTTCATTGGCTTAATGAAAGAAAAATGTTTGATGCTGAAAATGTCCTTTTGACAGAAGCACTAGTACTATTGGCTATGACAATGCAATTGTGGGCGACACCGTCTTTTATTTTATAATACTATTTGCGAAATATTACATATACACATTTGTAAAATAAACAACACCCTGCCACAAATACAAGTATTTATAAATAAATTAAAATTTAGATACAAAATTGAGGAACATATTGCATATTTGAAATTAAACCATGCAGATTTTTTTTTGACTAGATGGCTGACATACAGACCATTGATGGATACTGCGTAACATTTGTGCCCTTTTGTTTTTTCTTTTTTTTTTTTTTTTTTTTCAAAAACAAGTTGCACTAATAGATTTAGAAGTGTAAGATGGAGGTGTGTAAATGAACACTTTTCTGTGCATTATTAGAGGCCTGATTTCATGGAATGCAAATTAAAAAAAAGTTTAAAAAAAAAAAAAAAAAAAAAAAACCAGCAGCCCGCTTCCCACAACCCCTCTCCTCCCTCCTTGTTTTTCTTGACAAGTTTTTGTTTTTGACATCCACGCTTAAACTATTGATTAAAAGAAATATAAATCACCTGCTAAAAAAAAAAATAAAAAAAATAAAGGCAAGAAATAAAAATAAAATAAAAAAAAAAATTCAGTTATCTAAAAACAAACGCTAACACCCCCTCTCTCTCTCTCTCTCTCTCTCTCTCTCTCTCTCTCTCTCTCTCTCTCAGGCACACACACACACACACACACACACACACACACAAAGGCATTGCATCCTGTCAGAAACGCTGAACCCTATGAAGGGAGGCAACTTAACCCTGTACAAAGGACAAATAAGGTTACAGAAGGAAGAGAAATATCACCTCAAGAGGATAGTAAATACAGTGATGGAAAGACCCTTGCAAGCCTTGAAATCGCGATGACAGCACTATGAAAGGAGATACTGAAACCTTTGAAACAAAAGCGCTAACCCCTATGAAAGGAAGACACGTGCACACGAAAAAGTACACTGAACCCTGCTGAAGAAAGAGATAAACACATTAAAGGACGAAACGAAAATCGTATCAAAGGAAAGGGGTAAAGCTATGAAAGTAGAGCTGAATGCCTCATGTGAAAAAGGCCATTAACCTTGACAGAATGCCATACTAGACCCGCTAAGTCCTGTGTAAGTAGACGATATGAACAGCTATAAAACAAGACATTTCACTGTTTAAGACTCAAACGAATGACAACAAAACTAATCCCTGTGAAAGGAGGACAGCAAATCCTATGAAAGAACACTCCTTGTTATTAAAGGATACTTAATCCTCTGAAAGGGCACCTAATGCTGAAGTATACGAAAGAACAATCCACCGGATAAAAGTAGACTAAAGGATTTAGGGCACTAAATGATTTGAAAGGCCACTAACCCCCATTATACATTAAACCCTGTCAAAAAAAGAGGACAGGCAGACATTAAGCCATATCAAGGAAAAGAAACTAATCTCTAAGAAAAAAGACGATGTTAAACCCCATAGAACAAAATACACCGATCCCCATGAATAGAGACTTTAAAACCACACGAAAGGTTTACATATTGGCACTAATTACTATGCCTGGCTTTTCAGTGGAAACAAGGGATTTTTACATTAGGAGGTACCAGGTGTACACTAGGAAATATTTCAGGTGCAGGCTCAAAGACTTCCTCTGAAGCTCTGTAGCTCAGACCCCAACGAATCTGAAAACATGCGTCCATGTTCCAGATCCCGGGGAAATCAGGCATGCTACATCACCGAGTCAGCCTTTGGCCTTTCCTGAAGCATTCCTCTGGTACTCCCTGTTTTTCAACCTTCTTCCACAGAAAGAGCCGGCAAAGGGAACCAAGTCAACCATGCTGATCATACCAGAGACGACCCTGATAAATAGAAGACTAACCTACGAAAGGAGAAGACAGAACTCCAGCAAATGAGACGATTCTACGAAAGAGCGTATATTAAAATCTGAGGGGGAGGGGATTACATACAACTCCTGCTTCAAGAAAAGCTAGATGCTACTTAAGAAGACAATTCCTGAAAAAAAGAAGTCGCTACATTCTCGGGAAAAAACAACTAAAAATATGAAGGGGACAGACACCAAAACATATAAAGAACAAAACTTTTCAAGCTCTGTACAAAATTCAGTTTCAGTTTGTTTCATCAAGGTGGTGTCACTGCGTGCAGACGAGTCCATATACGCTACACCCCATCTGCTAAGTTGTGAGACCACACTGCGCCTGATTTAAAGCTGATGGATAAAAGAATTAATGACTTTGAAGAGAGAATTCAGAAAAGGCTCTCGTGGCTACCATTTAGACGATGCATGATACCTACTCATAAGCCCAACGCACTGGTCAGACTTGAGAACCTACCTACCGTTGGCTGCGCCATTATCATTATTGTAGGCATATGCAGTGAGTGTACAGGTGTGTGTATATGGGTGTGGGTGCATGGGCCCATGTATGTATGCCAGTGTATGCGGTGCGCGAGCGCATGTGCGTGCATGTGTGTATGATAATGGCTTAATGCTTATGCTGTGTATAAGCATGAGCAAGTGTCTTTGTGAGCGCTTACGCGTACGCGTGTCTGAGTGTGTGTGCATGCTTGATGTGTGCGTGTGCGTGTGCGCGCGTGTGCAGAACTGCACGTGCATGTGTGATTTGTAGGCTTGTGTGAGCACGTTTTTCTGCACGCACCAATCTGACCATGTATGTGTACATTATGTGTATATGTGCGTGTGCCTGTATATGGGTATACATGCAAGTTTAGGTGCGCGCGCACCATGTGTGCGAGTGTGTGTGTGTGTGCGTGCGCATGTGTTGTGTGCTTGCAGGCATGTGCATGTGTGTGCACCTAAAAGCGGTGAATGCACGTGCTCGCGTGTGTACGCGTGCGTGCATGTAAGTATGTGCGCGTGTGACAGTGCATGCGAACAGCGCAGGAAGAAAAAGACAGAGAAAAAGAAGAAAACCACACCACTCATCTTGTACTAGCTCCATTCTCCCAGTTCACGTGACCTGGTCTCTCGTTTCCGTGGCCGCTGATGTAGCTGTCCCTTGCCCTTTTCGACAGAAAAATCGCGTTCTCTTTGTAGCTTGTATTTTTTCAGGCTAATCCGCATCACAACAAATTTTCTAATCGACTGGAGAAGTCAGACCATATCTGTCACGTAACATGTCAGACCATATCTGTCACGTTTTTCAAAGCAATGCAGTCTCCCACTACTGCTCTTACAGAAAATTCGAGTCGAATGCAATGTATGGCCGTCTCCAGGGAAGAGAAGAGGACGGGGGGGGGGGGGGGGGGGGGGGGGAAGCGTCATCCACTTATGTTGTAGAGTGGCAATGCTTATTATGAAGTCCACCAATCACAAAATGTTATCAGTGAAGGTGCAGGGGTAGAAGGGGAATTTTACAGTACATGAATAGAAAATTCCACTCTTGGTTCTTCAAGGACAACATACATTCTGTTTGAGCCAAAGGTGAAGACATTTGAAACTTTAAACTGAAACGGAGGTTGGGTTATTGTATTTTGTTTAAATTCTGTCTCCTCCGTTAATCATTAGTGTATGTATCAAATGACGCAACGCACTCTGCAAACCGCCAAGCCAGTGATAAATGCAAAGCTCTTTGAATATCGCTCGCCTTTTCGGCCAAAACATCGCAGAATTCCGAGACTTTACAGTTCCAAAATTCGGCAAAATCCGTTCTATTTTGGTCATTACAATCTACCAACCAGTCCTCAAAGTTGGGCACTGTCAATGTGCCTCTAAAAATAAAACCATTGAACTAGGACACCGATTCCATTTTTAGGAAAATTCAACTCTTTACAAAACAAAACCAAAAGTTAACATCTGCTGAAGCTGCTAGTGAAACATTATATTGAACTTTTTTCATGACACGAAAACATAAAATGTCCTTGCTCATTTAAAGTATGTGTTCACATATCCAACAGGCACGTGAAAAAAAATCCTCTTCTTCAGCCCCTCCCCTCTTCCCGCCCGTCCTTCCCCACCGCCTCAATTCTCCTCAATTCTCCCCTATCCCCCCCCCCCCCCCCCCCCCCCCAAAAAAAAAAAAAAAAAAAAAACCCCTTCCAGTGAATCTGTCTGGTAGTCTCATTCTACAGTTTGGGACATCTTTGAAAGATGGAAATAGAATGTAGATCATTTGCACGTCGCAGAAACACTCCAATTTAAAAAAAAAAAGGTTTAAACACTCCATTTCACGTCCTTAGCCTGTCCCACGCATCTCACCTGCGCCTCTCTGAAGCAATCTTTTGTGTCGTCACCTTAATCCCGGTGCCTTCTCTTCTGTGCAGTCGTCCTGTTCCCAGCATCTCCTCACTGTCGTCATCCCATTTCGGGCGTCTCCCCCAGGCTGCCACGGTGCTTCCGGCGTCTCCATTGGGCTGCCATCACTGTTCACACCGAATGACGTCCCAGTCATGTTCGTGCGTTCTCTCTCTCTCTCTCTCTCTCTCTCTCTCTCTCTCTCTCTCTCCTCTCTATATATATATATATATACATTGAATTATAAACAAAGCTTGCTCTTTATGTCTCAGATTATAGAAATAGGGGGGTGATAAGCCTTCATATCTGCAGTGGTAGATGATTCTGCCTAACTGACAGTATGTGCTTGAGTGGGTGAATGGGGATAAATAAACACCTTCAGCATGGCAGAATCATCTACCACTGCAGATATGAAGGCTTATCACCCCCCTATTTCTATAATCTGAGACATAAGAGCAAGCTTTGTTTATATGCAATATTTCTTGCAGCATTGCAACACCTAGCTGCTCTGTAAGTTGCTGGAATGGTGCTCGGTACTTATCCATGTGTTATTGTTTCATGCGTGTGCACACGTGTGTGTGCGTGCGTGTGCTGCGTGTGTGTGTGCGTGCGTGTGTGTGTGTGTGTGTGTGTGTGGGGGGGGGGGTTGTGTGTTCGTGTCTGTGTATGCCTGTCCATGTTTGTGTGTGTGTGTGTGTGTGTGTGTGTGTGTGTGTGTGTGTGTGTGTGTGTGTGTGTGTGTGTGTGTGTGTGAGCATGTGCGTGCATACGTGTTCATATCCTCCAGTGTATGTCCTGTGCGTGTGTTTGCATGTGTGTGCGTATGTCTGCGTGTGTGTGTGTGTGTGCATGCCGCGCTTTGAGCGTGTGTATGCGGGTGTGCGTGCGCAAGTTTGAATACATGTTCTGCGTGCGTTTTTTGCTTTCTCTCTTGTCTTGTGTGTGTGCGTGTCCGTGTGCATGTCTGCATGTGTGTGCTTCCGCGCGCGTGCATGTGCGCGCGCGTGTGTATACGCCCGCGCGCGCATCTATGTCTCTCTGCGCGTATGCACATGCAAATCTCTTGGGGTGTCAATAGGCGTGGTTTTGCGGGTAGTGTTGTCCAAATGTCAAGACAGAAGACACATAGGGGTCAGTTCGTCAAGGCATGTGCTGAGCAGTAGACTGAAATGACTATTTTTAACACTTCATGACAGGAAATCAATCCGACTGGCTCCTTTACGTCAAGCGATGCCAGTTGCCTTAGGCGAAAGACAAATGCATCCTTCAGAGGTGAAAAATAACTCAATCTTTTCTTCTGCGCAATTTTTTGCTTTCAGAACTTATACATCTGATCGTATCTGAATTCGGACATACACATATAATTCTTTCATTAGATTCAAATGCAAACATAACCGTTATAGAATAACTGACGCCGTTTCACTGGTTAAGGTCATTTGGTACATTGTACTTTCCGACATGCAGTCATGGACATCCGAGTTCCCTGGTGGCCTAACTATCGAGTCCTGGACAGTGGTCGTCCTCCTTACCATACTGGCAAGAAATGAAAATAACAGCAATCAAATTATCTCAAAACAAACGTAAGTTCCCCCCCCCCCCCCCCCCCCCCCCCCCCCCCCCCATCCCCCCGCTAAATCAAGGGCATGCATCCTGTCAGATACGCTGAACCCTATGAAGGGAGGCAACTTAATCCTGTAAAAAGGGCATTTAGGGTACAAAAGGAAGAGAAACACCACCGCAAAATGACAGTGAATACAGTGATGGAATGACACTAAAGCCTTGGAAACGGGATGACAGCACTATGAAAGAAGATACTGAAACCTTTGAAACAACAGTACTATCCCCTATGAAAGGAAGACGCACCTACACATGAAAAAGTCCACTCAACCCTGCTGAAGAAAGAGATAAACACATGAAAGGACGGGAAAAAAAAATGTCAAATGAAACCGCTAAATCTATGAAAGCAGAGGTAATGCATCATGAAAAAAAAGTCATTAACCTTGACAGAATGCCATACTAGGCCCTCTACGTCCTATGAAAGTAGACGATATGCGTACGGCTATAAAACAAGACATTTCACTGTTTTAGCCGCAAACGAAAGATGACAAAAATAATCCCTATGAAAGGAGGACAGCAAATCCTATGAAAGAACACTCCTTCATATGAAAGGATACTTAATCCTCTGAAAGGGCACCTAATCCTGAAGTATATGAAAGAAACTATCCACCGGATAAAAGTAGACTAAAGGATTTAGGGCACTAAATGATTTGAAAGGCCACTAACCCCCATTATACATTAAACCCTGTCAAAAAAAAAGGACAGGCTGGCATTAAGCCATATCAAGGAAAGGAAACTGATCTCTATGAAAATAAGATGATGATGCTAACCCCATAGAAGAAAAAATACACCGATTCCCATGAAATAAAGACTTTAAAACCACACGGAAGGTTTACATGTTGGCACCAATTACTATGCCTGGCTTTTCAGTGGAACAAGGATTTTCACATTAGGAGGTACCAGGTGTACACTAGGAAATATTTCAGGTGCAGGCTCAAAGACTTCCTCTGAAGCTCTGTAGCTCATACCCCGACGAATCTGAAAACATGCGTCCATGTTCCAGATCCCGGGGAAATCAGGCATGCTACATCACCGAGTCAGCCTTTGATGCCTTTCCTGAAGCATTCCTCTGGTACTCCTGTTTTTCAACCTTCTTCCACAGAAAGAGCCGGCAAAGGGAACCACATCAACCATGCCTTTCCTGAAGCATTCCTCTGGTACTCCCTGTTTTTCACCCTTCTTCCACAGAAAAAGTCCCCGAAAGGGAACCAAGTCGGCCATGTTGATTATACGTGAGACGATCTGCTAAATAGAAAACTAACCCTACGAAAGGAGAAGACTGAACTCCAGCAAATGAGACATTTCTACAAAAAAAAAAAAGCGTATTAAAATCTGTGAGGAAGGAGACTACAACTCCTGCTTCAAGAAAAGCACGATGCTACGAAAGAAAACGTTAATTCCTGGAAATAAAAAAGAAGTCACTACATCCTTGGCAAAAAAAAAAAAAAAAAAACACACAGGGGGAACAGACACTAGAGCATTATAAAGAACAAAACTTTTAATCTCTGTACAAAATTCAGTTTCAGTCCGTTTCATCAAGGTTATGTCACTGCGTGCAGACGAGTCCGTATACGCTACACCACATCTGCTAAGTTGTGAGACCGCACTGCGGATGGTTTAAAACTGATGGATAAATGAATTAATGACTTAGAAGAGCGAATTCAATAAAAGGATCTCGTGGCTGCCGCTTAGATTATGTCTGACTACTCGTAAGCCCAAAGCACCGGTCAGGCCTCGAGTACCTATCTATCATTGGTTGTGCCATTATTATTATTGTATGTGCATGCAGTGACTGTACACAAGTGTGAGTATATGGATGTGGGTGCATGGACCCATGTATGTGTGCCAGTGTATGCGATGCGCGAGTGTATGTGCGTGCGAGTATGTGTGTATGCTGTGGATAAGCATGTGCAAGTGTGTTTGTATGCGCCTACGCGTTCGTTTGTGTGTGTGTGTGTGTGTGTGTGTGTGTGTGTGTGTGTGTGTGTGTGTGTGTGTGTGTACGCTTGCGCGTGTGCGCGCGCGTGCGTGCGTGTGCAGAACTGCACGTGCATCTGTGATTTGTGGGCTTGCGTGAGCACGTTCCTGCGCGTACCTATCTGAACATGTATGTTCCAGATCCCTGGGAAATCAGGCGTATGTATATGTGGCATGTGTATATGTGTGTGTGTGCCTGTATATGGGCGTATACGCATGTGTAGGTGGGTATGCGCAGGTTCGTGAGTGTGAATGTGTGTGTGTGTGCGTGCGCATGTATTTGTATGTGCGATTGCAGGCATGTGCATGTGTGCGCACCTAAAAGCGGCGCATGCGCGCGCTCGCGTGTGTATGTGTGCGTGCATGTATGCGTGTGCGCGTGCCTGCGTACAGCGCAGGAAGAAAAAGACAGAGAAAAAGAAGAAAAAAACACCACCACTCATCTTGTACTAGCTCCATTCTCCCAGTTCACGTGACCTGGTCTCGCGTTTCCGTGGCCGCTGATGTAGCAGTTCCTTCCTTGCCCTTTTCAACAGAAAAAATCGCGTTCTCTTTGTCGCTTGTATTTTTTTTTCAGGCTAATCAGCATCACAACAACAACAAAAATTCTAATCAACTGGAGAAGTACACGCAGAAGGTAACTGCATTATCGCAATGGAACTGCTTCTACTTTGCGTACTATGTCAGACCACATCATTCAGTTAATATGTCAGACCATATGTCATGTTTTTCAAAGCAATGCAGTTTCTTACTACTGCTCTTACAGCGCACGATAACAAAATTCGAGTCGAATGTAATTTATGGCTGTCTCCAGGGGAGAAAAGGACGGGGGGAGGGGGGGGGGGGGGGGGGGGGGGGGGGGGGCGTCATCCACTGATATTAGAGTGGCAATGCTTATTATGAAGTCCACCAATCACAAAATGTTATCAGTGATGGTGCGAGGGGAGAAGTGGGAACTTTACAGCACATGATTAGAAAATTCCACTCTTGGTCCTCAAGGACAACATACATTCTGTCTGAGCCAAAGGTGAAGACATTTGAAACCTTAAGAAATTGAATGTGAGGTTGAGTTGTTTGTATTTTGTTTTACTCTGTCTCCTCCATTAATCATTAGTTTATGTATCAAGTGACGCAACGTACTCTGCAAACTGCCACGGCGCGCGCTGATAAATGCAAAGCTCTTGGAATGTCACTCACTTTTTTCGGCCAAATATAGCAGAATTCTGAGACTTCAAAGTTCCCAATTTCGGCAAAATCTGTTCTATTTTGGTCATTACAATCTACCAACTGGTCCTCAAAGTTGGGCACTGTCAAGATGCCTCTAAAAACACACCATTAACTAGGACACCGATTTTTTTTTTTTTCAAATAAGTCCACACAGTACAACACATTAGAATATAAAATAAAGGAAAAAATCAAACAAACGATAGATAATGAGGAAATCAACATACTAAGCAAGCTACAATACCATTCTACATTTTGAGGCACGGTTACAGCCTCTTTACGTGGTGTAGAGAGAGAGAGAGAGAGAGAGAGAGAGAGAGAGAGAGAGAGAGAGAGAGAGAGAGAGAGAGAGAGAGAGAGAGCACACATGAGGCAAGCCTAGTGCATTATGAAATTTGACATATTTGTCTTTGTTTTCTTCATATATATATATATATATATATATATATATATATATATATATATACACATATGCATATATTATACACACACACATACACACACACACACACACACATATATATATATATATATATATATATATATATACATTTATTTATATATACACACATACATACATACACACACATATAGAAGGTTCTGTATTATATCCAAAGGGGCTGTTTTAGACGGTATAACAGTTTTAGGGTACTATAATCATACTTGTACTCGTATAATGTACAATGTCATAATCATTCGTAATTCATTCTGAGCCTGCTAACATCGGCATATATGGGTGCCATTTGGAAAGGAAATCGTTATATACAAAATTTTTTCGAGCAATGCATTCTTCAGTTTTATATCTGTATTTTAGCTTATTAAGAAAATCTTGCAGTCTGGGTGATTTCTGTTCTGTTCTACACTGATATAGTGTTTTGCAAATAATACAATAAAATGGTCTATATGTATATCCTTATCAAATCCAACTATGACTGATGGTTCAGTTATCTGTAAAATGCACACATACATTTTTCGTTCATCAAACACCTTCGCTTCCCAAAAACGTTGTATGTATGCCGTACAATACCAAAAGATATGTGTGATACTGTCCTTAACAGAGGTACAGAAAGTACAAATATCGCTGTTCAATACACCCATTTTTTTTTCAGCACAACATTAGTACCAAGACATCTGTTATTATTAGTAACTGTAGCCATTTCATTTTTATGTCAGAAATTTTACTCAGATAAAGAAAACAGTTTTTCCAGTCATTTTCAACATTCAGTTTTATATCCGAGTTCGTACAGATTTTTCGGGTGTGTATGATTATCTATAAAAATGTCATAATATAATCTTGACCCTTTACAAACTGACGTTAACGTTTTGCAACATACATGTATATTTAAACATTCATTTGTATTTTCAACTCTGATTTTTGTTTTTTGTATATATTCAGTTATAGCTGCTTTAATACTAGAAAAAGTGACAAAATTAACATGGGATAGATAATTTTTTTTCCATCTCTCAGGGTTTTGCTCAAGCATAAGTAACTTCCTTTGTGAAGATTAATCCGAACTTGGAACACCGTGTGAAGTTCAACCTTTACCCATAACTCACGACAGCCTGGAAAATTCAATCTGTTTTCGAAATTAAAGCAAAACTAGACGAACGTTCAATCTGACACCAAAGCTGTCAGCAAAGAGCTGCTCTAATGACCTTATTAACGCCTTTTTTGAAAGTCATTTTTGTTCATTTCAATTCTCTGCTACCTGTGCAAAAATCTCCCCCACTGTTCCCGCTCCCTCCTCATCCCCCGTGTCTTTCCCAGCCTTCTACCTCCCTCCTTGTCACACAGTCTCTATTATTTCCATCGCGTTGGGATATCTTTTGGGGATGAGACATGTCAGAATATAGTTTATTCGAAAATTGTGAAACAGACTGGAAGTAAAGAAGAGCGCTAATCCAATGTTTAATTTCGCCTTGTTGGCCTGTCAAAGTTGCTCACCTGTATCTCTTTGAAGCCGTCTCTTGTGCCGTCACCTTGTTCCTGGCATGGTCTTCTTTCTTCTGGGCTCCTCTCTGTTCCCAGTGTCTCCCTCGGGCCGTCATCCGGTTCGTCGTGTCTCTCCTTAGTTGCCGTTCGGTTCCCGTCGTTTCCTCTGGCTTTCCGTCCTATTCCTGACGTCTGAAGTATGAAAGGAAAACGCTACATCCTGAGAAAGGAAACTTTCTTGTGAAACAGTATCATCCTATGAAAGGAGAACACTAAATCAGGTGAAAGGACAAAAACAAAAACAAAAAAGCTAGGAAAGAAGAACACTGAGCCTTGCGAAGGATGTCAACACCAAAATCAGCAGAATCAAAACATACTTAATCCTACCAAACCATTCCGCTGGGTTCATTATACACTCCAAGTAAGCCAGGAACGTTTCAAGCTTTTACGAACTTTAAATGATTCCCACACAAATCACTAACAAGTAAATTTTTATGGAGTTGCCACTTTGTAAGGAGCGTTATTACGATTTTTTTTTGTGTGTGTTAAACGAATCCCCTCCCTCTACCTGAAAACAAGACAACTGCCTAGTTTGTGTTTACAAGATTTGAGGCAGTGTGAACACTATGGCTTTACTAACGCTACGATCGATATTTTACCAGTTTCTATTTTTTTTTTTGTTGTTGGTAATTTATCATTATACGGAAAAATAAAACTATCAATTTTTTTAAAGATCACCATTTACTCTACCTGGCTATGGCATAGTGCTGAGGAGTCACGGGGCTGTGCCGTTCATTCCCGGCAATGTGGACTCCGGCATTCTCAGTGACCCCGACAGTTCCCGAGTTCACCTAAGCATTTATTCCTTACACAAATGACAGACACGGGAATCTGACCAAGACGTGAAAACTCTCGGCGTTTAAAATGTCACAGGCTAAGCTATGGCGAGGCCCACCGTTTTCCAGCCTTTTCTTTTTGTGTCTTATCTTTGTCATGTCCCTCAAAGAAGTGGAGGACTATGAAATGTATCTAGAATGCAGACCTTCAGTGCAACGCTTTCACCGGAAACACCTCGGTGACAGGACCAACAACCTGCGAGAAGTCGTCCCTGAGGAACGTTCAGGCAAGAGCACTGAGGTTACTGTTCTTTTTCAAGTCACTGTATTCCTCCAAGACAAGACCAGTCTGGTCTGCACCTGGCCGTTGACATTTACTGATGCCTACAATTCCCCGGCTCCATGGACTTTTCTTTAAAGATGACGATCCCTTGCAAACTGATCCCAGGTGCCTTGTAACTCTTCAAATTACATCTATCAATGAAAGACAACTAAAGATACCAGCAACTCGGTACTAGTGAATCATTGGGAAAAAGGGGGCCCCGTCCAGAACGGATGACTTTGTTGACACTAGAGGTACAGAGACACTACATATGCAGTTGTATGCATCTTGCCTCCCAGCTTATAAACCAACCCATCCAACACATCACCCAGTGACTAACAGACGTACAGGGACGTTGCTGAAGGATCTGCATGGAAGAGAAACGCATGTTGTGGTAGCAAGCACAGCACATTGTTCTGGTCTGTTCCACGGGCGGTTCCAGAGCTCCTTTGTGAGTACACACCAGGAACGACTTGTGGAACTAGCTCCAGGTTCACAACTTCAACGATCTGACGTCAGCTCCGCAAGTTAAGAATGAGCCACATATTGATCCCATTACCCAAGGCAAGGGATACTCAAGTACCTGGTGTTCACAAGGAAACTTCAAGAACAACAAACATTTCCTAAAGCATAACCTCTGGCAGTTCCATGGGCGGTTCCAGAACTTTGTGAGTACAGACCAGACACGACTTGAACTGGCTCCAGATTCACTGAATCAATGAGTCTGACGTCAGTTTCACAGGCTGCGTACGAGCCACGCGTTGTCCCATTACCTAAGGTAAGGGATAACTGGGAAGTACCAAGTGGTCACTAAGAAATGTTTCAGGAACAAATCTTTCCTGAAGCATCCTCTCTGGCAGTTCCTTTGGGCGGTTCCAGAACTTCGTGAGTACTCATAAGGAACAACTTGAGGAATTAACTCCAGATTCAGCGCACCAAAGAATCTGACGTCAGTTCCACAGGTCACATACGAGCCACATATTTATCCCATTACCAAAGGCAAGGGATACTCAGAAGTACCAGGTGATCACTAGGAAACCCTTCAGGAATAACAAACCTTCCTGAAGCATCTCCTCTGGTACCGCTGTTCTGCAGCTTCGTTCCACGGACACCTGACACCGGGAACCGGAGCAGCCCTGCCTGGCACAGGGAGGCCAGAGGCTCTGTGCTCCATACACCACAGATCTGCCTGTGGCACAGTCTGTTCACCACCCTTTGGCAGCTGGTGGTGTCTGTGCTCCAACGTGACCCACAAAGTAGATTCCATGGGATGCCTGTGGCCTTGATGTCTGTTCACAAGCTGATGACCTTCAGAGCTGGTGATGTTCTGATAAGCCAACGTGACCACAAAGTAGATTCCATGGGAAAACAGATCCACTCTGACCTCATGATGTGAATGCTACACGCCAGAGACATACGTATTTGATGTCTCCAGCAACACAAAGCACAAGTACCATATCCACACAGAAGTTCAACATAGCGACCTGCACGTCTTCAGCTTTGTCAGAACTAAATGAAACTGTAATAGAATATGAATTCCACAAGCAATTAAAAAACTAACCAACACCATCACTCTAGACAAGACCCCCCTCGTCCTTACGATCCTCCATCCAAGATGACCAGTCACCTGAGATCGAATTGTCGGAAAATCCCCAGTTGTATTCCACAGATAGATAAACTGAAAGAAGACTCGGCGCAACGTGCATCCTACTTCCAGAAACCGCCACCATTCCGTGACGAACTTCGATTCAGATTAATTTAGAGTCTTCGCAAAACACATCAACGACAAACTGAAAACTAGACTTCACAATTAAGAATACAGTAACCCGAAAGCATCCCCGGGACAGGCCTCCCACAGATTTCAGCACTACCACCAAGATGAGGCACGTGATAGCAAATCATGTCGGATCTGAACACTAGACGCATTTCTCAGTGCAGTCCTCAGTGAACAGAGCCAAAGAGGCACAAAAGGCAGCTTGAAAAACAAGGCTCTGTAACAACCTTGACACATGAGATGTTTATCACTGGCAATCATTCGCCGCTTCTCTGGCCAACCATTTGGAAGGAATAAATGACATAAGGAAACTTCTCAGGACTGCTAAATTCACTGAGAATGTGCTGCGCTGCAAACAAATGGAAGCTGCGTTAGTCGATGATTTCATGGTTTGGGTCAATATTTATACGATCAGCTACATTAACTCCAAGAAAGGTCAGTAAGGGCATTTGTAAAAAAAACGGCAGGATGTCTAAGAACACATTGATGTTAAAAGTTACTCTGCGTTTGTCAACATGTATAAACGGGCATGTGAAATGACACGTTAAGATTTGTTAATCTGTCGGTGTATGAATAATTCAAAGTTTATTATGCTGGTGTGTAAAAAATGTGCTGCACATTGAATCAAGGACTGCACTCACATTTGCCCCAGTAAAAGATACACCGAGAAGAATGCTTAATGAATGATTCAATTATCTTTTCTAATGAGGGTGGGATGGGGGGGTGTGGTGTTGGTTGATGAAAATATGGACATAGCCGCATTCAGGCATACTGTTTATGTTTACTGTTCCCTGCCTCGCTTCTTTATCAATTTCGTATAAAATCAGAGTTCTGGTTCTCACCTTGACCGTGTGAGCCTGGGGACGCACGCCATGAGGAAGGGCCCCCCCCCAATCAGAGGGGGGAGGGCTGGACAAGTCCGCCTGATCCAAGTCTCCTGTGTCATCCACAAAATATTTACAGGAATAAAGTTTCTGTAATATACAGTAATATAACAATGATAAAATAAGACAAAGGTGAGACGATTTAAAGTCATACCCGTAACGGGTTTATCGAACGTTTTAGCGTATCATACTTCAAACTGGCAACCATCAAACGACGGAAGATGGCATGGTTTGGCCACGTCATTCGTCACAACACCCTCTCTAAAACCATCCTTCAAGGTACGGTACCGTTGAAGGAAGGAGCAGACGAGGACGACGACGACAGAGAAAGAGCTGTCTGAAAATATAAAGGACCAAAATGACCATGCCAGATCTCCTGACGACCGCTATAAAATGAGAGCCTGGAGAGAAACGGCGGCTGCCTCATCACGTCGTCCCCCCCCCCCCCCCCCCCCCCCCCCCCTCCCCAAACAACGCCAGCGGTCAGGGGAATGACTGACTGACTTCAAACTCGATGAAATGGAATACTTGCAGCTGAAATTTTCAAAGGAGGGAATTATCGTTACACTTTATCCAAACGCATGCGACTTCTCTGGCGCGGTTCGGGTTCTCTCTCTCTCTCTCTCTCTCTCTCTCTCTCTCTCTCTCTCTCTCTCTCTCTCTCTCTCTCTCTCTTCTATAACCATCTGCCAATCGAGTATAAATGTTTGAGAATAAATATAAGCACACTTCACGTTCATTACATGCTCTGTTCGATGCCATTTCCCGAAAAAGGGGCCCATTTGTGGGATAATTTACAAGAGGTGTGCGACATTAACAGAATGGGGGGGGGGGGGGGGGGGGGGGGGGGGGGGGGGGGGGGGACAAAAGACAACTGGGTGGTGGAGACAGGCAAACTTGAATGGTGCCCGAAATCACGAATTAATACGTCAGACCGATGAAGGTGGTGGTTAAAAAAAAAAAAAGCACCATTTTAAATTGTCCACCTCGCTATTTAACGGGAAGTTTTCCATCACACCCAGCCGCCGTGGCGAGTGGTTAGCGTTGCGGACTCCCGGCTAGGAGGTCGTCGGTTCGAATCCCATCAGAAGTCACGTGGGTTTTTCTACCCATTTGTACCCAGAGTTGAGTTGCTGCGGACTCAGTTGGGAAAGACACTGGGACACACACAGTCGACTTTCATCCACTTAATTGATGCGTTTCTGAGAGTGTTGCTCAAATTTCCTGACCAACACTGCAGGTGCCTGTATCTCTCGGTCAACGCCGGGATATATTATGAAAAGGAAGCGTGGAGTACAGGTACAAAAGACCATGTAGTCTCAGACCGAAATGGAAATCCGTAGCATCATCTTAATCATCCTCATTCTCATCGATCAGCATTAAAAAAAAAAAGTCTCATTTTAAATGTGGCCCTTCATGCCCTGCTCTCATGGTGACCTCATTTTCCTTGTCACACCACGTCTGTGGCGAAGTTTGGTTAGCGTCGCCGGTATCGGCGAGTCCATGGGGGGCTAGGGGCGGTCGTCGGTTCGAATCCCATCAGAAGTCACTCACGTTTTTTCTCCCCGACCGGCAATTACCCAGTAGGGGGCTTGTAGGCGGACTCAGTTGGGATCAGAACATGGGACCACTGACACCACCGAAGTGACTCGGCCACTTAATTGATGCGTTTCTGAGAGTGGGCTCAAATTTCCTGACCAACACTGCAGGTGCCTGTATCTCTCGGGCTGGTTGACCGACTGGGGATATATTATGAAACGGGGATCGGAAGCGTAGAGGGTACAGCCCTGTCATGTAGTCTCAGACCGAAATGGAAAACAAAGAAAAAAAAAGCATCATCTTAATCATCCTCATTCTCATCGATCAGCATTCCGTCAAAAAAGTCTCAAATTCTGTGGCCCTTCATGGCCTGCTCTCATGGTGACCTCATTTTCGATGTCCTTCCACGTCTGTGGCCTTGGTTTGGTTCCGTCGGGTTCACCGGTATCGGCGAGTCCATGGGGGGCTGTCGTTGGAATGCCACGCGGTGAAGCCCTCTGGAGGGAGAGCTCCACTCAAGCCGGCTCCGCGACTAAGCAATTTTGTCAGTAGGGGGCTTAGTAGGTGGTATCCTACGTATTTAATTAGATCAGAACAAATCGCCACTGAACACCACCGAAGTGACTCGGCAGAGTGCAGTGTCTCCTCCGGTGGGTTGCCTCTTTGACATGACATTGACTGTTCCCTGTGGATTGCCGGTGCCGGGGCTGCGGCGGGGCCGACGACTGGGCTGTGGCTGTGGACGGGGTGTCGGAATGAGCGGCATCAGGTGCACTGCCTCTGATGTGGCGCAGAGGTTGGCCGTGCAAACAAACTGTCAAAAAAAAGTTTTCCTTTCACACCCCTCTCAGTCAAACCTGCTTTCCGTCATTACGGGCTGCAAAGACATTGAGAACACTACCATGGCCCAGCTTTATACAGTACTACCCTTCCCACTTCAGTCAGCTTCAGTATTTCGACGTCAAGATTCTTTTGTGTATGAAGGAGGTACAAAACGTATTCTCATTCCTATTTCACTGTGTATCTCACAGTTTCCTCCTTCAATGCCAACCCTACTCCCTCCCCACCCCCACCTCTCCACTGCTGCCCCCACTGTCCAGCCAAGAGGTTTCTGTCCACAAACATTTTTTTTTTTTTGCCCCCCAAAATCCACCATCACGCCGTGCGAACTGTCATTTAATTTTGATACCGGGGATAGACAAAAATCGCTAAGGGAACACTGCACGTCAGGCACAGTCAGGCACTGCCTTCCATCACGCCATGCTGTAGACACTGTCAAAACTGCCTTCCATCATACCGCCGTGCTGTAGACACTGTCAAACTACTTTCCATCACGCCATGCTGTAGACACTGTCAACGCCATGCTACACTTTCCATCTACGCACGCCATGCTGTAGACACTGTCAAACTACTTTCCATCACGCCATGCTGTAGACACTGTCAAACTACTTTCCATCACGCCATGCTGTAGACACTGTCAAACTACTTTCCATCACGCCATGCTGTAGACACTGTCAAACTACTTTCCATCACGCCATGCTGTAGACACTGTCAAACTACCTTCCATCACGCCATGCTGTAGACACTGTCAAACTACTTTCCATCACGCCATGCTGTAGACACTGTCAAACTACTTTCCATCACGCCGTGCTGTAGACACTGTCAAACTACTTTCCATCACGCCGTGCTGTAGACACTGTCAAACTACTTTCCATCACGCCATGCTGTGTAGACACTGTCAAACTACTTTCCATCACGCCATGCTGTAGACACTGTCAAAACTACTTTCCATCACGCCATGCTGTAGACACTGTCAAACTACTTTCCATCACGCCATGCTGTAGACACTGTCAAACTACTTTTCCTTCCATCACGCCATGCTGTAGACACTGTCAAACTACCTTCCATCACGCCCATGCTGTAGACACTGTCAAACTACCTTCCATCACGCCATGCTGTAGACACTGTCAAACTACCTTCCATCACGCCATGCTGTAGACACTGTCAAACTACCTTCCATCACGCCATGCTGTAGACACTGTCAAAACTACTTTCCATCACGCCATGCTGTAGACACTGTCAAACTACCTTCCATCATACCGTGCTGTAGACACTGTCAAACTACCTTCCATCACGCCTGTGCCCTAGGACACTGTCAAACTACCTTCCATCACGCCGGGCTGGGGGGGGGGTCACACTCTTTTTTCAACTTGTCATTAGAGTCGCCTAGTGCGCGCCTTAAGACACTGTCAAACTGTGTGTGTGTGTGTAGGAAACTGCCTTCCCATCATCACCCATGCTGTAGACACTGGCAACTACTGTGTTTGCTGTAGACACTGTCAAACTACTTCCCTACACTGTCAAACTGCCTTCCATCACGCCATGCTGTAGACACTGTCAAACTACTTTCCATCATGGGGGGGGTAGACACTGTCAAACTGCCTTCCATCATACCTTGCTGTAGACACTGGCAAACTACCACCTTTACTGCTTGTCGGACCATCGGGGCGGGGGGGGGGGGGGGGGGGGGGCACAATCTTTTTTCAACTTGTCATTAGAGTCGGATAGTGCGCGCCTTAAGAGGGGGATTGTGTGTGTGTGTGTGTGTGCGGTGTGTGTGTGTGTGTGTGTGGGGGGGGGGGGGGGGGGGGGGGGGGGGGGGGGGGGGGGGGGGGGGGGGGGGGGGGGGAGACAAACGAAATCCTGCAGTCTGAACTTGTCAAATGACCATATTGGGTAAATCAACGCGGTTGCCACAAAACCAGAAGTTTATTCCATTGTGTTTGTTAGGTTTTGACCGAGTAACGCTGCGGGTACAATCAATTTACTACAATCCAAAAATAATTACTATAACTTGTAGTAAGTTTCACTATTGTTGAAGTAATACCTGTTCCCAAGTGTGCATAGGAAATTCAGCATGTCTAACCTTTAATTGGTTGTAAAGCTTTAAACAAAGAAAAAAAAAAAAAAAAAAAAAGAGTAGGCGACTGGGAAATGAAGTCGGTCAAAGTCGGAGGACAAACTGTACGGGGATTTGGGGGGGGGGGGGGGGTGTAGGGGGGGAGGGGGGAGGGGGGTGATGACCTATGTGACCGACTTGACGTTACCCAACACAAAAATATACACCTCCTCCTGGGAATACACGTGAATCGATTCTTAGGTTTTAATCTACGGAAAAAGTGCTCGGGACAGAGAGAGCACTTCTTGTCTGTGGCATCACGCGGTAGTCTTTGTCCGCTGCCTTGGGTGTGAACCCTGCTTTTCTTAGCAAGTCTTCATACATGCGCGTTACATACAACACACGTGTCCTTTGCATGGACATACAGATGTGACTGGCTGTTAACTTCATGATTCGTAAGTGTGTCAAAGACGAAGAAGTGGGAGAACTGCGAGTCCACTTTTCTCGTCCTCTTTTGTTTGTTACGAGAATGTATGAACAGGGAGAGAGAGAATACTGCCAGCCTGAGTGTACTCCAACTGATCACTGGGGAACCGCCTGAAAAGAGAGGAGACGGGCCACAGTGCGGTAGAGGAGACGTTTATAGTGCCCCGTCTCCACATCAGGACCTGACCACAGTACGGTTGAGGAGAGATTTATTAGTGCCCCGTTACATCAGAACCTGGGGGGGGGGGGGGGGGGGGGGGGGGGGGGAGGGGGAGCCCCCCCCGTCTCTACATCAGAACCTGGGGGGGGGGGGGGGGGGGGGGGGAGGGGGAGACGACGACCAGCAAGGCGGAGGGGGGAGGGGGGGAGAGGAGGACAGCATAAAGAACATACTGCTCAACAGAGAAGACCCAATGGGGTGGTCATCTGACTAGCTGCTGGCGACTTCGGCGGAGGGGGAGGGGGGGATGGTATGTTGGCATACTGCTCAACAGAAACCCAATGCTCATCTGACTAGTGTTTGCGTTTCTGCGTTTCTGCGCTTCCCGTCAAAATATTGAAGGTGACTGATTGAAATTTTGCGCTGAATGTGAATATTCGCTTCAATTGTCTAAGGCTACTCGACTTTCGTGACAACCATTTACAACTAGTCGACGCCAAAAAAAAAAGCTTTGTTTTGGTTCTCTCTGCATGTAGACCCCCCCCCCCCCCCCCTCCTAAAAATATATAAAACATGTCATCATCAAATACGATGAGTGAATCAAACACTACCTATCCCACCAAATTCAATGAAACCAGGCCAGAAAAAAACTCACCGATTACGTTCTGCTTCCACACATCACTGGTACAGCACGTGCATTGTCACCAGCGACAAATAGCGGTCTGAAATTAATCGTAGAGATTCAGGGGAAAGCGGTGATTGGATGCCGAATGATCACGCGGTACGACAAACTCCAGAACAAAGCGCTTACAGTGATTGGATGCCGATTGTCATGTGATACGACAAAACTCGCTCGCATGTGAAACACGACTTGATGCGACGAACTCAAGTGATAATACAAATGGTTGGATACGGAATGATCATACGATATGACAAACTCGCACGCACGTGAAACACGTACTTGATGTGCGTAAAGTGCCTCAGACCAAGGTCGTAAACGACTTGCCAAAATCGCACATTGCTTCAGTCCACGTCACTCAAATCAACGTTGAACACGTTACGTAAAATGATACTTTACAAAGCCGCGCTGTTGTTGTGCTAGTTATCCTAAAAATCCTGACACTGAATCCAGAATATAATATTGGAATTAATATATAACAATTTTCATTAAATTCAACGCATGAACGAATGTTGAGACAGATCTCATCTGAAAATAAAATCACTAACGACGAAAAAGACCGTATCAGACACCAAGGCCTAAACCGTGACTCCAGTCGACCAAGGAAGAAGAAGACAGACGAACGTCTGTCTGTATGTACATTGTCCAAACATGGTGTGATTGATCGGTTTCGACATATCAGCCAGTTTCGGACAGATTTCTATAGTTAAACCGGTTTTGATGTTACTAACTACCCGGGCATTCTGATCCTAAGAGAGGAAGCAATGGCACACCATGTGACAATCAGAGAACGTGAAGAAGGAGAAAGTAGGTAACGTATTCGGAAATCCACCTCCAGCACCCCTGACCCACCCCCACTCCCACCCCTCCACGGGGCTAATCAGGCACGTGCCAGTGTCCTCCACCCCCCTCCCCCTCCATGTCTCTGAATGAGATGGGCCATCAAAACAGATATCTTTAAGGGCACTAAATGTACTGTAAACACACACACACACACACACGCGCGCGCGCTCGCGCGTGTGTGTGTGTGTGTGTGTGTGTGTGTGTGTGTGTGTGTGTGTGTGTGTGTGTGTGTTTCTGTGTGTGTGTGTGTGTGTGGGTGAGTGTGTGTGTCCGCTTGGTGCGCGCGCACGAGAGAGAGAGTGAGAGAGAGTGAGGTGAGAGAGAGAGAGAGAGAGTGTGTGTGTGTGTGTGTGTGTGTGTGTGTGTGTGTGCGTGTCCACACACGCGTGCGTGTGTGTGTGTATGTGTGTGTGTGTGTGTGTGTGTGTGTGTGTGTGTGTGTCCGCGCACGTGTGTGTGTGTGTGTGTGTGTGTGTGTGTGTGTGTGTCCCCGCGCACGTGCAAGCGCGCGCAGGCGCACGCATGTGTGTGTATGAGTGTCGGAAATGACAAGCTCTTTTAACATAGAGAGAAATAGCACAAACGTGCAAAGATACTGACAGACAGACAGACAAGCAGACGGGCCAACACACAGATAGATGGGGAACAGATAGGCAGGTAAAGACAAAGACGTCGGATATGGTGCTGGTGTTTTGGCACGACATCGGGTGAGGAAGGGGGATAATTTGTAGGTGATGGTACTTCGGTGCATGGGAGGAAGGGGGGTAGTAATTTGTAGGGAGACTACGGTTCTTTCTGAACACAGATGTTTTTTCTCTCCCCTACCTAGACGACTGAATCCCTCAGAGCGTGCTCCTCACCCGAACAGACACGCACACACGCATTGCACAACACACTCGCATACACACACACACACACACACACACACACATGCATGCACGCACGCACGGACGCACGCACGCACACACACGCACGCACACACGGACACACACTCACACACAAACGCTCTCTCTCTCTCTCTCTCTCTCTCTCTCTCTCTCTCTCTCTCTCTCTCTCTCTCTCTCTCTCTCTCAACCGCCACCACCACCACCATCACAATCATCACACGAGAACGTTGGATTTCTCTGAAGATGTGGGCTAGTGCTCCATTTGACACACAAAACTGATACCATCAGAATGACAAACACATGACGATAGGGCAGCAATACACACGCGCGCGCGCGCGCGCGCGCGCAACCTAGAAACTGGCAGCATCTGACTAGCTGAAAAGGACCCAGATTAACGTTCTGTGTGAAACGGAGCCTTATCTCTGACTTCTGTGAGGTCAAAATTATCTATGGGCACTGAAAAGAACTTGGCACACTCTCTTCGAATGGCAAGTCTGGGTTTATCTTCAAACCTTATCTTGACGGCTTAACTTTCTGTTGTGTTTGTGTGCAAAAGTTTCAGTTGTGGGTGTGTATAGACTGTTCCGTCTCCTTCTTAATCAAATAACCATAGTATAATTGGAGGTCTGATGTATATTTTGGTCTGTAGGAAGGCGCACACAGGGCCCGATACCTGTGTCTACAGCCTTCTAGGTTTTTTTTCTGGAAGGAGAGCCAAGCCCTTGCTTCATGGCCGAAAGGTCTTCTGCTCTGTGAGCACACAGCAGGAGAGGGTGGGTGAGGGTGGAGGGGGGGGGGGGGGGGGGTGGAGGGGAGGGGCATCTGTGGGGCCCCCTACGCTAACAGCAGCACCGCATTCTCATGGGCAGTCCCCAATAAAAGCATGTTGCCTTGACTGTGGGCACTTTTGTTCATTAATCACAGATATGTGTCTTGTAATTAATGCGCCGAGTATGGAATCTACTGCAAAAAGAAAGGATGTTTAAAAGAAAAGATACAATTTTTGTCATGAAAACACAATACTGCATCCTGCCCCTCCTCCTGATGGATGAATGTGAACCATGATATCGTCTGCTGTAAGCGCGTTTAGAGAAAAACCCGGCTCAGTGTGTCTCTGTCCGTACTATCCCTTGTCACAATAAGAGAGAGAGAGAGAGAGAGAGAGAGAGAGGAGACGAGAGAGAGGAGAGGAGAGAGAGAGAGCATTACGGGTACGTACGTTCGGTCAAGTGCGTGGGACTTTTGCTGAGGAGGAGAGTTACGTCATAAGGCGCGCACTGACCGTATTTGGCTCGGGGACGCACAACACGTGCCATGTGCGCGGTCTTGGGGCAGGAAAGGAGTAGGCTACACCGCAAGGGAATGTGCATTGCCGTCAGCTTACGGTCAGTGTTAGCTGGTAAGGGGTCCAGGGGCGTCGTTTCTCCGACAGTTCCACCCCAGGGCAAGAGCTTTCAGTGCGGCTTTTTACAGCATGATGAACCCGTCATAGAAGATTTCATTGAAGGCAACAGCGCCACCTGTCGTACCACCCCGTCCAGGTAGTAACGCCACCTGTCGGACATGGAAAAGGAGAAAAAAGGAAGGGAAAGCCAGGGGAAAAGGTAGGGGGACGAGGGAAAAGGTAGGGGAACGTAAAGAAAGGGTAAAAGACAGTGAAAAATAGAAACCCCCAAAAAAAGACCAGAGAAAGGGTCAAAAGACAAATCAAGGACAGAAGGACAAGGTACGGACAGATGACAGACGAAAGAAAGACAAAAGATGGAAAGAGGGAGCTAAATAGGTAAAGAGAGGGAGGAAGAGAGAGATAGAGAAAGAGGAGGAGAGATAGGTAGAGGTTGAGAGAGAGGGGGAGAGAGAGAGAGGGGAGAGAGAGATTGGAGAGAGGGAGAGGGAGGTAGAGAGAGAGAGAGAGAGGCGAGAGAGAGAAAAGGGGGGCAGAGAAAAAAGTAGCAGGTTCGAAAGATCAGAAGAGGCGCAAGATAGGAAGGGGTCAGGAAAAGTATGACAAAGAAACAAAACAGAAAAGGATGGAAAACAAAGGAAAAGTAGGCAAAACAGGGAGGGGAATACGAAAAGGTGTTCAGCAGGTGAAGAAAAAGAAACCCCCCAAAAACAACAAAAACTTGTGAAAAGCAGGAGAACAGTGGTTGAAAAAAAATACATGAACGAAGGGGTAGCAGCAGCAACAGGGTAGGAAAAAAAAGAAATGTAACAACTAGAAAGGAAAAATAGCGAGATAGCGATAGCGAGAAAAGG
>JADBJO010000211.1:805150-807650 GCA_016801955.1 Conus betulinus | reverse complement strand
CACACACACACACACGCACGCACGCACGCACGCACACACACACACACACACACACACACACACGCGCGCGCGCGCGCCCGTGGCTTCATTTTAACAATATTGACGTAAAGGTCTGGCAGACGGCACACCCCTGAAGTGGCTCCACGTGGTCGGCTGGGCAGTATAGCAACACAAACCAAACCTGGAAGATGGTTGTCGGAAAGATGAACGAAGAAAGCGACTTCTGTCAGTTTTGACAACCTGAGGCCGCGCTGCTTACCAAGGGGGGATCTAACAGCAAGTCTCTATCGGTCAATTTAATACCCCCCCCCCCCCCCCTCCCTCCGCCTTTCTTATTCCATTTCTCCCTCTCCGCCTCTCCCTCCCTCTCCTTTTCCACAGTCTATTGAAGTCCCGTCTCCGCCGCACACCCAACCCCCAATTTGTTGTTTGTTTGTTGTTTTTGTTTTCAAAGCGACTCACCGCTGTTTTCCGTTGCATTGATGCTTTTCCTTTCCTTTCTCGGCTGTCCATTGTTCAAAACATGGTTGTTGGTTTATGTGTTTGTTTGCCCATCTACTTGCCCGTCTGTTTGTTTTGCTTTGTTTTTCGTTTCAAAAGTATCCGTTGTTCCCCTCCTGTATCTGGCCATTCGCACCCACCGCCACTAACCGATTAATCCACCCCAATCCCTGCCTTTCCCTTGCAACTCCCGAGCAAAATGAAGCGAAAGACAAGCAGGAACACAACGACACATACTTCTTCTTTGCTTACGCCTTGGTCTAGACGGTCAGTCCTGCCCTTGAGATGGATAGTGCGGGTTTTTTTTCAGCTCTTGTGGACTGCCGTAAAACTTCGTCATTAGAGCTATCTCTGTTGGCCACACCTGTGTCCTTGGCTGTTCATGTATTGGGCATTTCTGGAGAACATGCTCCGCTGTCTGTTCTCCCTGCCCACAAGGACAGACTGGAGAAGGCACCACCTTGAGCTTCCGGCACAAGTGACTGTTAATCTGTTGTGCCCGGTCCGGAGCCTCACCAGGACACTTTGTTGTTCTCTTGACAACAGATGATAATCATCCTTGGGTGTCCTGGGCGTTGTGACAGTCCGGATGGTGCTTCGCATCTCGCTGAAAGTGATGCTGTTGTTATACTCTTCCCCTTGAGCATCCTCCTTCTCCAGATGATCAGCCAACTCGTTGCCTGGTGTCCCACAGTGGGCTGGAATCCACTGGAGCACCACTCTTCTGTGAGCAGCAAACTTTCTGCAGTGCTTCGCTGAGGCTTGGAGTTGGCTGCTCTGAAAAATGCCTGCAGGACAGAGAGGGCGTTAGATAGGAAGACAACCTGACAGGTCTCACTATCTGTGTTCTGGACGATGGAGGCAGCCTGCAGGAGGGCCTGTTCTTCAGCTCGGTAGTTTGTGCAGTGCTTTCCTGTGGCAACACTGCAAGCTGTGGTGTCTCCACTGGGGAATTAGGCAAGGATGCCTGCTTCTCCGTCTGCCACAGCATTAGTGGCTGACCCATCGGTATAAATGTGAATCCACGCCTCCTGAGGGTATTGTTCAGCAACCATGGCAAGAGTGAGGGTCTGTTTTAGTTCATCGTCCTGTCTGTCCCCAGTGATGGGATAAGAGACGGTAATAGAGACCTTGATGTCGGACTGGTCTCATGCCCAGTGTTTGGAGTGATTGAGGGGCAGGGGCTGTATGTTAATTGGCAGTGTTTGAGGGGTATCAGCATAAATTGACACACAAAACAATATGTTAATTGGCAGTTTGTCTTAATACAGTATCAGTATAAATACACACACAAAACAAACACTCCTTTATGACAATACAAAAAAAAGTCTACTTCAGATGTTACAAACAATACACATAAAAAAAACTTCACGCCGCAGATCGCAGTCACTATGGGAAAAAAGGGAAGTGTCCTTTTCGTTTGTCTTGCTTGTAGAGACCCTCTGAGATCGAAACGCGTTGCTTCGGTAAAGTCATTTGTATGTTCCGTTCATTTGACAGTCTGCTGACCAAACACCCACCCACCCCCACCCTCTCTCCCTCTCTCTCTCTCTCTCTCGTTTCCACTATCGCCCATAGTCACGCTCAATGGTCAGCCAAAGAACTAGAGATGACAGCGTCAGTATCTTGGCTTCTCCTTGGAGTTTCATTGAGCATTTTGAAGACATTCACCACTTCCTGGCTATCTGATTGGCTCGTACTCTGCTCCCTGTCTGCGTGAAAGTCTGAAGCACACGCAAGGTGGGTCTCTCGTGGGCAAAAGCTACGTACAAAGGGCTGACCTCGCTGAACAGCGGACAAAAACAAGTTAGCATAATTGTTTACTTGCCTGGGCAGCCAGTCCAACTGAATACTTTAGGCGCACAGGACTGTGGTGCCCGGAAGTGGTTAATGACCTGCGCGAGCAAACAGGACTCCGAGGCCAACAGTGGGGAAAACGAGCTGAATTACCGATTGTCTCCCTTCTATATCTTGGCTTCAGCCTCAATCTCGGACAGAC
>JADBJO010000211.1:797650-800150 GCA_016801955.1 Conus betulinus | reverse complement strand
AAAAAAAAAACATCCCCAGCGAACGGAAATCCTGAAACATGTTCACTAGGTGGTCTAATAATAAGTCATTCTCATGTGCACAGTTAACGTGACCTATCCATCAATCCCTTTGCGAGCCGATTCGACTGGAGTGAAAAAACAAACCGTACATAAAGCTCACTTGCTGTCTAGCTAGGGGCAAAAGGGGACAGTAACGCGAAGCAAGTCTGTTATTTACCGAAGAGCTCTTGTTTACATTGAAATCATTGAATCCATGTTCACAATGGTTACACAAATATAAAGAAACAACAACAGAAAAAAAAAAAAAAACGTTTTGATCTCGTATTATTCAAACAAGAGTCTGCGCCACGGGGAGATTTTTTGAAAATCGGTATTAGAGCCTCTAGAGAGAGAGAGAGAGAGAGAGAGAGAGAGAGAGAGGGAGAGAGGGAGGGGGGGGACTGGGGGAAACTGGGGGTGGGGGTGGGGGACGGGGGGGGACGACGATGGATGAGAAATAGGGAGCAGGGTTTATGTTAAGTTCCGTTTCATGCGGGCTGCCTCACGAAACGTGAGGCCGTTCGTGTCTTGTTGGTGAGCCTGACATTTGGCTTGTTGTCTGTCTGTCCGTCTGCCTGTCCCCTTTTCTCTTCGTTGCTGGACACGATTCAGGTCAGGAGCGCACCCAAGACCATGAGAGAGAGAGAGAGAGAGAGAGAGAGAGAGAGAGAGAGAGAGAGAGAGAGAGTAAATTACCCATGTCTCTTTCAGAATGCATAAAAAGAAGTTTGTTATGATTAACATAATAGTGTGTTGTTTTTCATAGTACGGTTTCCCCCGCAGTTTTCTTTATACAATGTGAAGATTGTTCATATTTCGAATTATAAAATGTTGAGAAACACATCCTTTCCTCTCTCTCTTTCTCCTTCCCTCCCTCCCTCTGTATGCGTTACCTAGAATATTGCGTCATATTATAAAACTGTTTCTCTTCTATCAGTGCATATCGAATTTCACACCTAAGTCTATCTCTCATTTCATTCATGGAAATTGTGACACAGAAATACACAAAAAAATTAGGCGAAAATGAAATAAATAGAACAGTAATCGTACCCATTACAACGTTAATAGTTCGGTTGTTTGCTTGCTTGTTTGCATGTTTATTTCTGTCGGCCTGTTCGTAATGGAGGGAGGTGATTCCTTCACTCAGTACCAACTAGGCCTGACTCTGGTCGAAGGTCATTTTGTTTTCAGTCACGAACTGACTTACACAGCGTATCCAAGAAGTGTCCAACTGTGACAGACGTCTGCGGTCTCCCAGGTTCTATTCGTGTTTGGTAAGGCGCGCGCGCGCGCGCGCGCGCGCGTGGTTGTGTGTGTGTGTGTGTGTGTGTGTGTGTGTGTGTGTGTGTGTGTGTGTGGTGTACTGTAGTGTAGTGCTGTGCATTGCAGTGCAGAGCAGTGCAGTGTAATCTAGTGCAGTGTAGTGAAGTGTATGCGTGTGCGTGCGGACGTGTGCGCGCGCGCGCGCGTGTGTGTATATGTGTGTGTGTGCGCGCGCGCGCGCTCATGTGCATATGTGAATAGGAGAGAGAGAGAGAGAGAGACAGAGAGAGAGAGTCACGGGAGACCCAATTCACTGATAGCCCTAAACAACGTTCCACTTGAACAAGCTTTAACGGGGTGGTCTGACAGAAGACGTGACGCCCGACACGTATGTAGGTAGCGTCAGTAATGGCCGCCCTCGTCATCAACGGGTACAAAACCTATCAGTGCACAAGTCCAACGGTATTTCAATTATTTGAGGAAAAAAAAAAAAAAATGCTTTTTTTTTTTTTTTTTGGCACGTCTTTTTGCCTCATCAAGACCGATACAAATGCGACAAAACCGAACAAAACGTTGAATCACAGATAAAATATTCCGTCAAGACTTGTGTAGATCTCCATGCCCGTTTTGTTTTACCTCCCGCTTGTTGCAACGTGTTAGCGACACCATACGGCGCACAGGGTCACTGTGAATGACAGTAATGAGGACGGACTGTAATCTTTGTCTGGACGACAGACGGCTGCAGGCAACTGGGGTGGATGGGAACACACACGGACTTCACCCCTGCTCGGGAGATACAGCGATGTGTCAAGAGTCAAGTGCAAAGAGAGAGAGAGAGAGAGAGAGAGGAGAGAGAGAGAGAGAGAGAGAGAGAGGGGTTTATGTGATCAGAATTAAGATAAGCATAATTTATGGTTGCCTCTCCTCCCCCCCCCCCCCCCCCCCCACACACACACACACTTCCCTCGCCCCATTCTCTCTCACCTCCCCCCCCCCTCTCTCTCTCTCTCTCTCTCCCCCTCACACACACACACGCACGCACACATACATAGTCAGAACTGGAGTGAAGCGGTGTAGGGGAGAGAGAGAGAGAGAGAGAGAGAGAGAGAGAGAGAGAGAGAGAGAGAGAGAGAGAGAGAGAGAGAGAGAGACAGACAGACAGACAGACAGACAGAGACAGAGAGGCCTCCAATTCTAT
>JADBJO010000211.1:757650-760150 GCA_016801955.1 Conus betulinus | reverse complement strand
GTTGGGTGTCGAAAATCGATCTGTTGCAACTTGGAAGTGCTTTTCTTATTTGTTTAGCCTGTTTTTTTTTTTTTTGTTTGTTTGTTTTTTTGTTGTTGTTTTTTTTTTTGTTCCCCGAGTCGGTTTCAATGCAGATGCGCCAAACAAGGCCTACCACTTGTATCCAAGGTGATTTCTACTCAACACTAGTTTTGCCATCCTGGATGCTGCTTTTCATCGTTCAATCCCAGTATGACGAAATGACACTTGGGTTGTTTGATTTAAATTTGCGTGTTTCAAAACATAATGGCTGTAAGCTCAGATAATGGTAAACAAACAAACAAGCAAACAAATGTTGAATTACTAAGCGCTAGATGAACACCATACAAACATTGGAAAACAACAACAACCTGACCTCTTAGTCTTCTTCATACAGGACAACAAACAACAGAAGAAAATCTGTAGTGAAGAAAACAACGTGGGTAAACGATTTCTCCGTTACCGTGAAAATTGTGTAAGAGAATGCGTTGCGAGGAGGAGGAGGAGGAGGAGGAGGAGGAAGTGGGTGGGGGCGGGGGTGGGGGGTGGGGTGACAGAGAAGAAGAAGGGATGAAAAAGACGACGTTGAAATGTGAAAATTAAACCCTGAGAGTTCGTTAGATTGTGATCTTCCACCAGCGGTTTTGCACACATCACAACAGTGTAAGTGATGTTCTCTGTGTTTATCGGGGAGGACTGTCGCAACAGCTCACTGAGGAGTTCACGTCTAGGAGACAAAAGTCAACTCTGAGCAGGCATGAGCAGATGGTTCTGTTCAAAATACGGAGCACAGTGATTCCCAGAGCTGTCAATGAGGGGTCTAATATTCTATTTCAACGTCGTCTTCAGTCTTTCATCCCGTCTCCCCTCCCCACACATCCTACACCCGTTTCCCTCTCTCCATTCATGCCCATAACTCTCAACAGTCTTTCTTTCTTTCTTTTCTAGCAGTAATTAGATCCATATAAAAATATTGAAATTCCTCCGTTTTCTTTTATGTTTGGTAAATATGTTTGATCAAGTTTGTTCTAGTTAGCTTTTTCACTAAAAACAAAGAAAAAAAATGTTTTTAGACGTGCCTGTTTTTTTTTCTTTTTTTTTTTTTTAATGATCAAAGGTGATCCAAAATCAGGGGAAAGAACGCAGAGAGTTAAATCATTGTCAGAGAAACTGAGATATTGTTTATCCACACTTGGTTTTCCTCATTACATGTAGATTTATGTTTACTTCGGTTGTTTTGTTTATTTATCGTCGTCCAGACTGAAGAAGACCGATAGGTCAGTGCTGGTTTAAAACAATATTTGTTGTGTTCATCCGGCAGTTTGTTCTTTACATTTGCATTCTCGGTCCGCCAGTTGTCTCTCAGAACGGCCGTGATATTCTTCATGTTTATAGTACTATGAAAATAACTCGGCTGAATCGATCCCACAGACTATTCAAAGCAGTTTCCAGTTCTATTGGCCGAACAAAAATAATACGCCAGTCCAGTATCAGACACTAGTGTGTTGCACTGTCTTCTGGGGCCGCATTAAAACTACTGTTAGATGCCTTTTCCTGCGTATGTGTAACCCTGGAAGCCATTTATACTGCGTATGTGTCATGCGGTAGGGCCCTATGACGGTACGTGCCACTTGGTAGGCCTTAAGCTGCGTATGTGTCGCCCAGTATACCTTATATTGCATACGTGTTAACCTTACACTGCGTTAATGTGTCCCTTGTGGCCCTTTACCTCATGCATGTCATTCGGTGGGTCCTTATATCTAGTGAGTTTATACTGGGTCCGCTAAGAGACTTTATATTGCATAGTGCAAGATATGGCCTTTTTGATTCGTCCTAAAAAATATCCTCCGATGGGTTCCGTACTAGTTTCAAAAGCATAGCAGAAGCGGAGAGACGATAGGAAGGTATATAGTGAGAGAGAGAATATATATAGAGAGAAAGGGGGGGGGGGGTGGGGGGTGGGGGGGTTGGGGTGGCGCGCAGACGACAGGAAAAAGGCATGCGAGACCGGCAGACAGACACGTAATCACTATAGTAGATAAAGATAGAGAGAGAGATATAGATGAGCGAGAGCGAGAGCGAGAGAGAGAGATAGAGAGAGAGAGAGAGAGAGACTAGAACATAACAAAGGGGCAAGGAAGAACAAATAACATCTGTTATTGTTCTATCTTTCCTGTTCCCTTCTCTTCTTTTTGTGTTGGCTAATTTGCAAATTCTTTTTTGTTTTCAAATCCTTACTCATCCCATCTAACACTTCTTATCCACCCCACCTCCACCTGTCCAAACCCACCACCCTATCACAGTTCTCTCCTCGCAGTAAGAGCTTTCCATGGCTGTCTGACCTCGGTCATGGGCAACCAGACAGAGCTAACCAGTCCAGTCGTTTATACTACCCTTCCAGAACTTCTTCGGTTTACGTCAGAGACGTCCACCCTTTACTGTGCATTGTAGAATGGTCTTGGACAAAGGGAAACACAGCGAA
>JADBJO010000211.1:737650-740150 GCA_016801955.1 Conus betulinus | reverse complement strand
GTCGGACAAAATGCTAAAACGGACATCGCCAGTACGGAGATAAAGGAGGTCGGAAATGAAGAACACGGCAAGGTAGAGAGACATACAGCAAAAACATAGAAAAAAGGAGAGAGAGAAAAAAAAAATGCACGGAACATGAAAAAGGAGAAAACAAAAATTAATGGAAACGAGAAAGAAAGAAACGAACATGAAAAGGAGTAAATGCAAAAGAGATTTCTTTTTTAAAACTAACGAAAGGGAAAATTAAAAAGGGGAGTGAAAGAGAAAGAGAAAATGCTGAAGAGAAAGAAAAGAGAAATGGAAAAGAACAAAAAGAAATGGAAAAAAAAGGATAGAAAGAAAAGAGAAAGCGGAATAAGAAAAACAAAGACAAGAGATTATGAAAAGAAAAAAAAAAGAGCGAAAGACAAAAAAGAAGAGAAACTGGAAACAAATAAAAAGTTACAGAGAATATGTAAAAAAAAAAAATAAGAGATGACGGAAAAGAACAAAGAAACAATTAAGAGAAGAAATAAAAAAAAACACATATAAAGGAAAACTGAAAGAAGCGTGAAAAATCACTGAAAGAGAAAAGACCAAAATGAACAAAAAGAGAAAGAAAGGAAAAGATAAACATCAGGCACACAAGTCTGTCTGTCTGTCTGTCGGTCAGTCAGTCTGTCTTTCTGTCTGTCTGTCTGTCTGTCTGTCTGTCTGTCTCTCTCTCTCTGTCTCTGTCTCTCTCTCTCTCTCAGGCGTTGGGATGAGGGTGGTAGGTATAGTGTGGAGATGATGTGTGTGTGTGTGTGTGTGGGGGGGGGGGGGGGGGGGGTGTAACGGATGGAGAAAGCAATCAGTATCTCTCGAATTGAAAGCATTCCACAATTGTCGCAAAGTCTCCCGTTATCACACACACCTTTCCTCGACCCTGCGTACCTCCATCCTCCCCCCTCATCCCACCCACCCCCCCCCCCCTCCAATGTTAACCACCATCGCCCCTTCCCCAAACCTCCCTGTTCCCCACCCCCACCTTCACTAAGCTAAAGTAACCCGATCTTCAGATCTCTGTTCTGCCAGAGAAAAGGTTTGCATACCCGCTCAAAATGTCCGTAACGTGTCACTGGTCCGTATGTGAACACTGAGGCTGTCTTTCAGTCTTACATAAGCTCAGCCTGGCGATCCCACACAGGGCCTTTTCCAGATTGTTATCACAAGAAAGAGTTCCAAGTTGTAGGCCGGAATAGCTCAGTTGGTAGATAACCGGACTCGTAATCCTGCTGATCCTAGGGTTGCGGGTTCGAATCCCTGTTGGGTCGTTTCGGTACTGGGGGATTTTTACCCTCGGGGTTGGTTAACATTGGTCCCAACTCAAGTTCCTGAAAAGTCCATGGAATGGTTGCTAGAGCAATTTTTTTTAATTTGTCAGTACAATGCCCTTATTTAATAAACATATTATATGTTGGGTTTACTTGTTGTTTGCTTGTTTGTGGTTGTAGTCGTTTGCTTGTGTTGTTTCGTGTGTGTGTGTGTGTGTGTGTGTGTGTGTGTGGGTGTGTGTGTGTGTGTGTGTGTGGTGTGCTCCTTCCCATGAGAACATCGTCCAAACTTCAATCAAGAATCAGCTTTTAGTTTGTCATAACTCAGCGAACTACATAGTGGGATTGCAGGTGAGACATAATCACTCTTCATTAGTTCGCGATCTAACTTCGCTTGTCAATAGTTCCTTAAGTTAAGAACTGATTAAGGACAACTAATCCATATACGACAGTCCTCTTCCCTCCCCCACCCCCACACACACCAGCCACTCTCACCCCATTTTCCTTCCCATTTCCACCTCTTCCCCCTCCCCACCCACCCTGTGGAATGACCGTCAAAGGTAGGACTTGACAGACATAGCCATAGTGGGGTGGAAAGTGACATAACGGAGAAAGCTAAGCCCCCGTCGCGCCAGATAAATGGGAGAGTGACCTTACGACCGAAAAAGGAGGGGTTGGAGGGAAGGGAAAGTGAAGGTGGGGGAGGGAGGGAGATAGAGAGGGGGACGGGATGGGGGGGGGGGGGGGGGGGGGGGGGAGGGAGGTGTGTGTGTGTTCAATCAGGGCTTCCTTTTAGGGTTCCAATGTATGGGCGCTTCCAAGTCTGCACTGTGGGCGACACACAGATTATTACGGGGAGCCGCCGTGACGTGTGTACCGAGTTCGTCACCCCACGTGTTGTGGTGGTGTTTTGGTTGACAACCTGCTGGTCCGTGCATTCGGGCACTGTCTTTTATACATGGGGTCCCCGCCCCCCCCCCCCCCCCCCTTCCCCCCCATCCTCCCCCCCTCCCTTTTGTGTGTGTGTGTGTGTGTGTGTGTGTGTGTGTGTGTGTGTGTGTGTGTGTGTGTTTTGTTATGGGTCTTCTATTTGTTTCTGCTTTTTTCTTTCTTTGACATATGTAAAAAAAAAAAAAAAGAAAGAAAAACTGCAGTCTCAACGTACTCTTACGTCATTATTCTTGTTTTTAAATGCACGAATAAAC
>JADBJO010000211.1:725150-727650 GCA_016801955.1 Conus betulinus | reverse complement strand
TTAACAGGATGAAGCTCGACTGCGTGGTTCCAGTCTTCCCGCTGGGACAACAGCACAACTGGACGTCGGCTGGAACAAAAAATCATCAAGAAAATGCCATAGAGTGAGATTCTGTCCTTTAAAGGTAAGAGGGTGAGATGGAGAGCTTCTACTGAATATATCAAAGAGTGAAGAATTGAGGTATCTTAAGAAGAGCAAGTAAGATAACAAAAAAAGAAAGTTCAAGTTCACATAGCCTAACAGTGCTGCGGCAGTGAACTGTTAGATATTACCATGTCTAGACCACGGCGTGGTACAGGGCACAGCACGTCTTTCTCCTTCCGCCGCCTTTTGACTTCCCTGAGCTGAATCAGGTACCCCATTTGCAGGGTGGACAGAGAAGGTACCCCATTTACTGGGGTGACAGAGAAGGTACCCCATTTACTGCAGGGTGGACAGAGAAAGGTACCCCATTTACTGGACAGAGCAGGTACCCCATGACAGAGAGAAGGTACCCCATTTACTGCAGGGTGGACAGCAGGGTGGACAGAGAAGGTACCCCATTTACCTGCAGGGTGGACAGAGAAGGTACCCCATTTACCGCAGGGTGGACAGGGTGGACAGAAAAGGTACCCCATTTACTGCAGGGTGGACAGAGGGTATCCCCATTTACTGAGAGGGTGGACGGAAGTCATGCGGGGGTGGAGAAAAGAACGAATCCATGTGTGGTTCGAACTCACGACCCCCAGCTGTACAGGCAAACGCTCTACAGCCCCCTCTAAGTAAACACACATAAAAGCAGGTCACACGTAGCCTACAAGCAGCCCGTAGATGGAGCTTATAAATTTGTGAGCCAAGTATCACGGGATAAGAAGGATGACAATGAAATACAGTGTAGCTGTCAAGGCGTCTCACTATTTTACTACCATAGAATTCGACAACAGCATAAACACCTTCATGTTTTTGATTTGTTCGAATGTTAGAGAGATGTGGTTTCATTTTACAGGACTTTTTTTTTTATCTTGAACAATTTTATTCCACAAACCCACGCGCTCTCGAAAGAAAGAGAAAAAGATACTTGGTTGTTCCCATTTGTAATTCAAAATGTCAAAAGGGTTCGTGGTATTCAGGAAGAAGACACATATCAGGGCTGTATTCCCTTGTGTGTGGTAACGCTACCATTTCCACCTGAAAACTGACTGCAGGTTAATGGGACGACAGGCATTAGGTTATAGACCCAGTGACTTTTCGACCAAAGTGCGTGAACAGACCGGATGTTCACCCCTTGCGCTCTCCTGCTCGCTTTTCTGCAGAGCGTGTCTTATGTCTCCCTCTCTAGACAGACAGTCTCTCAGTCTGTTTCCGCACCCTCCACTCCCCCCCCCCCCCCACTTCTCTCTCTCTCTCTCTCTCTCTCTCTCTCTCTCTCTCTCTCTCTCTCTCTCTCTCTCTCTCTCTCTCTCTCTCTCTCTCTCTCAGACACAGAGACGCACGCACGCACACACACACACACACACAGACACAGACACACACACACACACACACACACACACACACACACACACACACACACACGCGCACACAGACAGAGACGAGTGAGAGAGAGAGAGAGAGAGAGAGAGAGAGAGAGAGAGCAAAAGAGATGATTGTCCATGCACATCCTTTCACAGACAGAGACACACACAAAACACATTGATTGTCCATGCACATCCACACATGCACGCACACGCACACGCACACACACACACACACACACACACACACACACACACACACACACACACACACACACACACACACACACTTGAATACTCCATGTAATCCAGTGTGGGTCTAAAATCATAAGATGAAGTATGGCTGCCTTGATGGCGGGATAGAAAACGGCCATACACACAAAACTCCACTGCCTGTCTATACAGGCAGTGTCTGCAGGAGTATCAGCCTGCGTACGCAGAAAGAAAGAAAGGAATACATATCATAAGCTAGTACATACATCTCGCAGTCATTTTCCATAAAGCTGGTCAGTTCTCAAGAGCACAAGTGTAACATACCAAGCAAGAAAACAAAGCACTTTACACCAGATGAAGGCCTACTGGCCCATTTTCTTCTTGTTCTTGTTCTTGTTATTCTTATGAATACGTATATAGCGCCTGTCCTCAGCTAGGACCAAGCTCTAAGCGCTTTACAATCACACTCGTTTACACAACGGGCTGCCTACCTGGGTAGTACCGACTGAAGAGCTACCAGCTGGCGCTTCATTCAGTCGTTTCCCGTGTCATCCAGTCAGTTCTGTTCAATAGTGTTCCCTCAATTTGCTTACTTCCTTCATTCTTTATATTTCTCACACAGGATGCCTGCTATGTGTAACGTGCCATCCATACCAACGGCCAAACTGGCCTTCTCTTCCGAAAGTTGGAGATGGGATTTGACGTGTGTGCAAGATGTTATGAGTACGTTCACACACGGAACCTCGGTTTATAGTCTCATTGGAAGGACTAAATGATGTGTGCTGGCACCAATA
>JADBJO010000211.1:717650-720150 GCA_016801955.1 Conus betulinus | reverse complement strand
GATTGCAATCTGCTTTGACATGAATCGACCTCTGAGGTATCCGACACCATCTGTGAGGGAGGGCGAAGGGAGGTGAGGGGTGGGTAAGGGGATGGGAAAGAGCGGGGAGGGAGAGAGACGAAGGGGAAGCAGAGGGGTTACTTCAAAGACGAGTTCCTACCTATTGGCGTACAAGGAGAACTTACATTTTCAAAGCCGCCGTGTTGCGAGAGTAATCGCATAACTGATCACAAAACGGTAAAAATGGCAGCAGCATTATTGGATAGGACAAACGCTGTTGTCTGTATAGTTCCTATTTACCCCCTTCCTGCCTCCGACTACAGGTTACCTTAACCCTCTTCATCCTCCTTCAACTTCACCCCCTCCCCCCCTCCCTCCCTCTTGTTTTATTTTTGTGTTCTTGTTAATAATCTTTTCTGTCTTTTTTTCTTTGCTTTGCTTTTTTTTTCCCCCTCGCTGTTTCTTATCTATTCTTTTTTCGTTGTCTTTTAATTTTTTTTTCTGTTTTCTCGTTTGTTTTTTTTTCTTTGCTTTTTCTTCCTTTGTGCTCTCTATTCTCTTTGCTTCTTCCTCCTCCTTTCTTTCTTCCTTTCTTTCTTTTGATGTCTATTCTTTTCTTTTGTTTTTTCCCTTTTTGCTTTGATTTTTTCTTTCGTTCTCCCCTATTTCCTTTTTCTTATGGTCTCTGTCGTCTTTTTCTTCTTTCTTTCTTTGTTTTTTCTTCCTTTCGTCCTTTTTTTGCTGATTATTTTTTTTTTTTTTTTTTCTTTTTTCTTTTTTTCTTTTCTCCCCTATTTTATTTTGTGCCTTCTTACTTTCTGTCTCTTTCTTTTTTTTTTCCTTTCTTTCTTCTTTCTTCCTTTCGTCCATTTTTTTACGTGCATTTTTTTTTTTTTTTGATACCTTTTTCTTTCTCCGTTTCCGTTCGTTCTTTTTTTTTTTTCTTTTTTTTTTTTTTTTTTTTTTAATATTTCTTTTCGCACTCCATTTCTTTCCTTCTTGCTTTTGTTCTTTTTCTTCTTCAATCTTTCGTTCTTACTTTTTTCTTGTCTTATTTTTGTTTCTGTCGTTCTCACTCATCCTTTTTTTTTTTTCCTCTTCGTTTGTTTCTTCTCTTGTTTTCTTTCTCCGATTCCGTTCGTTCTATCTTTCTTCACTTTTTTCATTTTCTCTCTTCCTTCTCTTTTTTTCACCCTCAATCTCTCTCTCTCTCTCTCTCTCTCTCTCTCTCTCTCTTGTTTTTGTTTCTTCTGTCGTTCCACTCATTCTTTAGTTCTTTTCGTTCCTTTGTTTCCTTTCTTTCTGTTTGTTTTTTTTTTTTTTTCCCCACATAGCGCCCTAATAACACGCGACCTGAACTCTTCCTTTAAACTCCCTCCTCCTTTGCTCTCCAGTCTCTGGGGAGGCGGGGGGAAGCGACCAATTCCATGTGCTGGCAAGGTGAACGAGGGCAGCGGACGAGAAAGACGCGGTCGACGGCACCACGGCGGGCGCCCGTCTGCTGGTGATGATTATTACCAAGGCAATCAGCCACAGGGCGGCCTCCCCTCCCCCTTCACCCCTCCCCCCGCCCTCCGCTGTCTCCCCCCCCCCCCCCCCCACCCATCCCGGTTCTCTCCCCTCCACTCCCGGGCTTCCCTCCTTGCCTACCCCTAAACCCCCGTCCGTTTCATTGTTGTCATCGCCGGGCGAGGAGTAGGAGGAGACGAAGAGGAGGAGTTAAGAGGGTTTTGAGGAGATGGGGATGATGGGTGGGTGGGGGTAGAGAGAGAGGTGAGTTGAACGAGACTGTAATTAACTCCATTATAATCCCGTTAGAGTTGGAGAGAGAGAGAGAGAGAGAGAGAGAGAGAGAGAGAGAGAGAGAGAGAGAGAGAGAGAGAGAGAGAGAGAGGAGGACAGGACGGGACGGGGGAGAGGCAGGAGAGTGAGTGGGGTCGGAGTGACGGGGTAGAGCGGGGTGGGGGAGGGATGAGGAGTAGGTCGGGGGGGGGGGGGGGGGGGGGGGCGGAGAGGCGTGGAAGGGAGGGAAGAGGGTTAAAACGACATGCTGGTACGCGCGGCCCGCCACAATACAAGAGGAGGAGAAATAATAATGTTGTGTGTCCTAAGGGGGGAGGGGGGGTTAAGGGAGGAGAGGGCGCGCGCGGTGGCGGGTGGTAGGACGGGGTAGGGGGCAGGGGAGGGGGGGTGGGAGTGGGAGGGTAAAAAAGCGAGCATGTATTGGCTCTACACCAAAACCTTTGGGGGGGGGGGGGGGGGGGGGGGGGGGTGCGCTAAACGGGGGGTGCGCTAACGAGGGATTTCATTTCACTCTCCTTCATTGGTTAATAAGTCGTAACCTTTGATTTGTTTTACGATTTTTTGCACTCAGGAACAGCAATGGAACACTGGAGACTTTTTCTTCCAAGGACAATAGCAGGAAGGGAGGTGGTGAGGGGGGGTGGGGGGCGTGCGGGGGGGGGGGGGGGGGGGGGGGGGGGGTAGGGGGGGGAGCAGG
>JADBJO010000211.1:687650-697650 GCA_016801955.1 Conus betulinus | reverse complement strand
CAGAAGGCAGTATATAGCTTGTGTGCCAGTTAGCAGAACTCAAAGAAACGAAGGAATGGGAAAAGTATCCAGAACACTTCAAAAACGCCTCTTCCGACTTGCCATCGCTCCAGAACTTGTAAGACACTGTCAAAAATGTCCAGAAGGCAAAACAAACGCAGAGAAATTCAGATGCAGGTAGAAGACTTTGGCATAAAAGATGATATTGTTATATATACTGACGGTTTTGTCACCAAAGATAAGTCAGGTTGGGGATACACAGTGAAGCAAAATGAGTGTGTAAGCCTTGGTGTGTGAGTGTATGAATGGTGTGTGTGAGTGAGTGAGTATGAATGTGTGTGAGTGTGAGTGAGTGAGTGTGTGTGTGTGAGTGAGTGAGTGAGTGTGTGTGTGTGTGCGCGCGCGCGCGCGCGTGTGTGCTTGTGTGTATCTGTTCTTATTGTGCTCTCTCTCTCTCTCTCTCTCTCTCTCTCTCTCTATATATATATATATATATATTTTTTTTTTTTTTTTTTTTTTTTTTTTTTTTTTTCGAACCCTTGGCAGTCGGAACGGAACACCACAGAATTATGGACTGTGGTGTGTCTCTATCTGACGCCAAGAGCACAGACACAATCAGCCGTGTCTCCCTGATGAGTCCGATCCAGCGGACGAAAGGCCTCGGAGCAGGCGATACATATAGATCTGCCTTCGAGAGGGATTGCGATAGTTTCCTCATGCAGCTAGTGAAGGGTTTTCATATTTATGATATACATTTTCCCATTTACTTCATCTTCAAGTTTTTTTTTTTTTTTCTCTCCTCAATTTCAAATCTTTGCCAAGTCACTACTATTATGATGGAAGAAATGGTAACCTGCACTTGTTTTCCCCCACTACTTAACTGTTCAGCATTATATATATATATATATATATATATATATATATATATATATATATATATATATCGGGGGGGGGGGGGGGTGGGAGTGCACGTGCATGGTGTATTTGATGTTAATTTTATTGTTCTTGCTTTTTTTTTTTTTTACCCCTAAGTCATCTTCTGAACGATCATTTCCCACAATCAAAGGCTCATGCTGTTACACGCGCACGCATACATATGCGTACATACAAATGTGTACACACATACCCAGATGTGTATACGCCCACATACAAAGACACATACACATATATATGTACATATACACATGCAGATGCGTGCGCATGCTCATAAAAGACCACAAATCATATACACACACATGCACTTCTGTACGCACACCACGCTCGCGCGTTCACGCACGCGCGCGCCCGTCCACATGCCCACAAGCGCGCACACACACACACACACACACACACACACACACACACACACACTCATGCACACACACACACATGCGCTCGCACACACACATGGGCCAGTGCCCACATATACACACACGTTTACATTCACACACACATACGATGATAAAAATGGCACAACCAATGTTAGGTAGGTACTCGAGGTCTGGCAAGCGCGTTGGGCTTATGCGTAGGTCACACATTTGCTAAATCGTAGCCACGAGACCCTCTTCTTCAATTCCTTCATATTAGTTAATAATTCATTTTATCCATCAGCTTTAAATCATGCGTAGTGTGGTCTCAAAACTTAGCGGATGTGGTGTAGCATATATGGACTAGTCTGCATGCAGTGACGCCTCCTTGATGAAACTGAAACTTGAAAAGAGACATGAACAATGTGAGACATTCACTTGCAAAACAGACTGGAAAAAGATATATACTATGAGGTGTTGAGTCATTAATGAACTGGAAAAATCAATGAACTGAAAAATAAATTGACTAATCGGATCACTGGCGTGTTAATAGTCTGGAAGAATATGAAATATGTGAGGCAATGACTCGTCATAGAACTAGAAATAGATTAAAAAAAAAAAAAAAAAAAAAAACAAAAGAAAACAAAAAGTAAACGTGAAGCATTGACTTGTCAATAAACTGGACAAAGACGTGAACTATGATGTGAGGCACTGACTTGTTGATAATGTGGACAAAGCAACACGCTGGGCACTGACTTGTCAATGAATTGTAAAGAAATTAAAAAACAACTCCGTGAGCCACAGACGTGCTAATACGCTTGTTAATGAGCTGAGAGAGACGAAATGAACTCCGTCAGAACACACCAGTTGAGGAGTTTTAACAAGTTCAGAATTTTGCGTGGCATCAATCTGCAGAAGGGTTAAACAAATATGAGGCACCAACTTTATTGGTCACGGGCTGCCAAAGGACAAGAATTCTGTGGAGCATTGGCTAATGACTAATTCGTTGAAAATGAATGTTGTGATACATTGATTTTTTTTTTTTTAATTAATAAGATGAAGACGATCATCATGAATTATGTGGAGCTTTAATTTGAGTGACATTTACTTTTTCTGTATATCCGCTTAGCTTCATTACACTTACTTCTTTGGCAGCAGAGGTCTTTGTGACATTAAAAAAAAAAAACTTGTTTGTTATTATCCAGATTTTGTCAGACGATCGCAGAGACTGTAAGCATTTAATTGGCGAGAAAATTTACTCAGACTGCGGCATGATAGATAAACACAGCCAAAATACAAATAGAAAAAAAAAAAAAAAACGACAGTGCATGCCGACCTTTATTTAATATACATGTCTTGTCAGATAATCACAGTCACTATTAACACGTAACTCACACGAAACGGAAGACGACTGCACTGTACTGAAACAAAAGTTGAAATACAAACAAAACAAACAAAACAAAACAGAATGCATCGTAACGCTCATTTAACACACATCACAAACCAGATAGTGTGATTTTCTGACTAACGTACATTGAATTCATTGGGATCGAATGAACGGTTGTTGATTTACAGACAATTAAACAGAGGATGGGTCGAAATCAAGTTCGCAAAATCTGTTCAGTTCACAAAATCATTTCATAGTGGGTGTGGCCACCGCCATTGGCGAGACATTCCACGCAGCGACTCCTCATCGAGTTGACCAGTGTTCTGATGACCCTCTGAGGGATTCTCTGCCATTCCAGTTGCAGCATTTGGAAGAGATCCTGGCGGTCTCTGGGAGGTGGATGGTTCTCCTTCACACGTCTCCCCAACTCATCCCACATATGCTCGATGGGATTGAGGTCGGGACTATACGCCGGGAAGATCATCCTGTTGATGCCGGCCTGCACAATGAAGTTTTCGGCCACCCGGGCCCTATGTGGCCGAGCATTGTCGTCTTGGAAGACTGCCATGGGTCCTATCCGTTGCATGGTCGGAACAACGAAAGGCGCCAGGATTTCATCCCGATAGCGGATGCCTGTGAGGTTTCCATCAATATGGTAGAGTGGTGTCTTGTGGTGGAGGCTGAAGGCACCCCATACCATAACAGATCCTCCCCCAAAGGCCCTGGTCTGGCGAACAGCTGCATCAAATGTAACGTTCACCAACACGCCTCCAAACTCTTCGTTCGGCCGTCATTGTGTTCAAGACTAAACCGCGACTCATCTGAAAAGAGGACCTGGGACACTGTTGTTGGTTCCATCTCACATGACGATGGCAGAAAGCTCGGCGAGCCAGCCTATGGGCTGCTAGCAGTCGTGGTCGAACAGCTGGGCGACGTGATCTGAGGCCGAAGTGGTGAAGACGGTTTCGTATGGCTTGACGGCTGAGGATGGTGTTATTTGCCATACGAAGCTGCCTTTGGATGCTGGTGGAAGTGGTATCCCGCTGCAATAGGGCCTGCCTCTCGATGAAACGATCTTCTCTGGGAGTAGTCTGCCTAGGCGACCTGACCGTGGCCTCTCTTCAACGCTGTTGGTCGCCCTAAAAAACGCTGATTCAGTCTAACAATAACTGAATGATGCACACCAAGTCGTCGCGCCACTTCAGCCTTTGCAATGCCATCTTGTATCCACGCAATCGCCCTGGTTTTGTCAAAGGTGCTAAGTTTTCTTCGTGGTGGCATGGTGAGAAAAGGGCTGACAGTAACCAACCCCGCGCTTAAACAGCCAAAAGAAGGGGCATAAAACTCACTTGAGAGACTGCTCTTGCACGGGAAAAAATTTTTCATTTTACACATCTTGTGTCGCCAGCAAGCTTGATGCAAAACAGGCACAGTTAACGCAACTTTGCACTTTTTATCCCGCGCGGTAACGAGGTCACCAAGACCCCCGTGCGCACTACCAGTTGACACAGGCTGGATTACACACTGCTGTGTGAGATTCCATCATTGGTTGCCGCATAACAAAAAAAAACAATGTTTTTTTGAAGGGATGAGACACCAACGTCGAGTCTTCCCACCATTTATGCACGGCCACCTGCAGCACAAGTGGTACTGGCCAACTCTCCCTCACGGCTTGACGTTACGACTGATTTAAGTGTACTTGAGAGTAATTAGTGCGTGACAGCAGGACTGTGAATGGTAGATTAAGGTCCTATCAACCGGAGGCCCTTCAGACGAAGGGGAAGGTGGTGGGGTGGGGATGGGGGTGGGAATGAGGGATGGCGGAGGGAAGGGGAGGGAGATGGTGGGTGCGAAGTAGAGATATTCGTGACAGGGGATGGTCTCGTGGGGCTGCTGTGACGTCAGGTGTGACTGGAAACTGTAAGGTTATTTTTGGGGGGGTTCAGTAGGTTAGAGTCATAAACGTTGATTTACGTGAAGCCCGTAGACGTAGCAAATTTCGAGCCGAGTACTGCTGTATCAAGCATTGGCTGGACTTTGCCCGCTTCATTGCAGGCACAAAGTAGGCAGATCAGAACAGTGTTCTATTCGGATTATCGTCCCATTTCAATATTGCTTGCAATTGTACAATCAGATCAGGAGCAGGTAACCCACGCGAGGCTTACTTCCTTTCCAAAATAACATTGTTTTTCACCGAGGCCCATCCAGTAATGAGGTCGATAACAGACAATTTTAACAGCTCAAAATGCAGAGAAATGAAACTGTACGAGTAAAGTAGAAGCCCATGCGACCACCTGAGTAAGCCGAGTGTGGAAAATGGAGTAACACTAGTTTTGTCATGTATGAGCCTGTGTAAGTTTACTTTCGACTAGGGTATTCCCGACGTAAAAAGCGACGATCAGTAACTCTACATGTATGTCAGCTGGGTCGAATATTCCAGTTTATGGGCCAGAATCTACGTTAGTCTTAAAACATTATTGTCTTACTGCTTACGTCTTGCCGCTGCCGAAGTTTTGTTCTGTATTGATCTCGCAGTGACTTCTGTTTCTTTCTTTTTTTTTTTTTTTCTTCAAATGGCAGCATTTGCGCACATAATTCCCGTGCATAAACGAAGGTGAAAAGTCAGGTATGCGATTGACCTAACAGTGTGTCTTGCGTGTGGATGGCTACGTCTGCGTGATGTGGTATGTCTGAAAACTGTCTCCACTCAGGTAATATCGCATTCGTCTGTGGGCCGCTTCGAAGACTAATGCCGTCAAATAACTGCATTCCCAGCTCGCGTATTGTCTAGGACTGACTCGTGTAAGAACCCTTATGCCGAGCCATCTGCTGATTATTAATTCTATTTGCGCATTTATATGCCTGCTATTTCTTTTTTCTTTTTTTTTTTTTTTTTTTTTTTAAAGAAGGTACCTTTTTTCGTCAAAAATTCTTCGTGTTGTGTACATGTAATAAATGTTACCTTGCAGCTTGTTTTGTGTGTTTTAATTGTACTTTGCTTCGTTTGTAATGACGCTACAGTCTTGAAACCTTTTGGGCTTAAACCCTTGTATGCTGGGAAAATAAATAAGAAAGAATCTTGAAGGGAAAAGGACTTGTGGACAAATGTATTCGAGTTGCCATACGAGTAACACTGTATCCAGATCTCTTCGTATGCCTCTACTACAAGACGAGCGATTTGATGCAAGCACACCCTCTTAAAGCCTTTGAATAGTAGCTATTTTGGTATGCCACCTTTTCCTAGGATTGGATTTGATTGTTACCGTCTTTTAAATACTTATAACTTCATCGTTTTCCTAGTATTTCTCCTACACCTTTCCGTCCAACAAGATCAAATATAGTGGCTTAAAAGCTTGTCTGTTTCATTTTACTCATAGTTATAATACAGAGCTTCTAATCATGCTGGAGCAATGCGTTAAGTGGGGCAGAAATGCAGTCTCTATGCGTCCAATGGTTAGATCATTTGCTTGCCGAGCTGACGGCCGTGAGTTTGAACCCCTCAAGGGGTCGTAGTGTTGTGTATCTGTTAAGATTAGTTTTCTTCAAAACCTCCTTTTTTTTTTTTTTTTTTGAAATCACAATCTATATATATTTGGCTTCAGAATCGTCTCTGTCTGTCCAGCAATGACTGGGCACATGACTCAGTTCAGGGAAGGTTAAAGCGGCGGAAGGCATGGGATGGGCTCCGCCTTCCGTGGTGCTGTCCTCCCGGACACGGTGAATTCTGGCACTTCACTGCCCCTTGGTCTCTCAGGCTATGGGAACTTCAACTTCTTGTTCAACGAAGAGCACAGTTAGGCCTGTCAACGCGGAGCGGCATGGATGGACTATCCGCACTGCCAGTATGGTGCTTGTGGCCCAGAGTGTGCATCGTGATCCCAACTGCTGTTGGTGAGGGTCAGATATTTACGTCTGGAGAGGATGCTTTGGCAGCTTGTCGTCCTTCAATAACAAAGCGAAACAGACAGACGTGCCAAATAAAAGGCCAAAATTCGAGTACACACACCAAACAGAATACAAGTGCGAAGTAAAGTTTAACTAACGGCTGGCTGCCATGTGGACATGTGTTGTTTCTTCTTCTTCCTGGTGTGTCTTGATTCTGACGCTGACAATAATTTGAGGGGTATGATTCTCATGCTGGCAACAATCTGGGGAGTGTTGATTCTCATGCTGGCAACAACCTGGGGAGTATTGACTCTCATGTATAAAGAATCTGGGAGTACTGATTCTCACGCCGGATACAATCTGGGGAGTTTTGATTCTCATGTAGGCGACAATCTGGGGAGTATTGCCTCTCATGCTGGAAACGACCTTGGGAGTATTGTCTCTCATACTGGCAACAATCTGGGGAGTACTGCTTCTCATGCTGCAAACAATCTGGGGTATATGATTTCTCATGCTGTCGACAACCTGAGGAGTAATCTTTCTCATGCTAGCAACAATCTTGGGAGCACTGATACTCATGCTGGCAACAATATGGGGAGCATTGATTCTCATGTTGGCAACAATCTGCAGAGTATTGATTTTCATTCTGGCAACAGTTTGGAGAGCACTGGTCATCATTTCGGCTATGGGAGGACTATTTTAGAAGAAAAAGAAACATCCGAAGGTGCTGGGGAGGACCCAGAGAAGCACTATCTTCACCCGCCTTTTGAGCAGTCCTGTACCACACCCTGGAGGCCTGCGCTGTGTTGACGATGGGTACAGGCACGCTTAGGACACTCCATTAAGATATCAAGGGACATAACTGCTCCTGAACAGAGGTAAATCAGACTACAGGATGCAACTCATAACAGCCTTTTACTAGTATCCCCATGGGGTGTACCAGCCCGCATTTCATGACTGCAGAGCCCACCAGCAAAAGACACTACCCTCCAGCTGCTGAGCACACCCCACAGACCCAACCACCCCTGCCCACGGACAGATGAAGACAGTGCCACTCCAGACACAATCAAGCTTTCGCCTTACGGTCTTATGTGCCCTCAAGAGAGAATCCAAAATTTGTAGTCTTTCCCCACTGTCAACAGGACTTCCCCTCTGCAAACAATCTGGGTAGTATTGATTCTCATGCTGTCGACAACTTGAGGAGTATTCTTTCTCGTGCTAGCAACAATCTGGGGAGCATTGATACTCATGCTGGCAAACAATCTGGGGAGCATTGATACTCATGCTGGCAACAATCTGGGCAGTATTGATTCTCATGCTGGCAACAATATGGGGAGCATTGATACTCATGCTGGCAACAGTCTGGCAGTATTGATTCTCATGCTGGCAACAATATGGGGAGCATTGATACTCATGCTGGCAACAATCTGGGGAGCATTGATTCTCATGCTGGCAACAATATGGGGAGCATTGATACTCATGCTGGCAACAGTCTGGGCAGTATTGATTCTCATGCTGGCAACAATATGGGGAGCATTGATACTCATGCTGGCAACAATCTGGGGAGCATTGATTCTCATGCTGGCAACAATATGGGGAGCATTGATACTCGTGCTGGCAACAATCTGGAGAGCATTGATACTCATGCTGGCAACAATCTGGGCAGTATTGATTCTCATGCTGGCAACAATCTGGGGAGCATTAATACTCATGCTGGCAACAATCTGGGTAGTATTGATTCTCATGCTGGCAACAATATGGGGAGCATTGATTCTCATGCTGGCAACAATCCTGCGGAGTATCGATTTCATGCCGACAATAATCTGGAGAGCATTGATTATCATACTGGCAACAATGTGCAAAGTATTGATTTTCATTCTGGCAACAATATGGAGAGTATTGTTCATCATTCTGGCTATGTGAGGACTATTTTGTGCCTTTTTCATATCTGTTTTTCATAACGTCTGAAGAAGTGAAGAAGATATTTGTCAAAATCCCACTTGTCAATAAACAATAATTTGCTGTTTGTTTTGTACTTATTTGTACCTTGGCCTGTTCCGCGTATAAGTTCACTTCGTCTCTCCATCTTTCGCCACACCTCCTCACATCGATCCGTACCGGTTGGCGGCCATTTGCAAAACCTACAGTTGACTGCTGGGAAGATGGCGTCAGAAAAAAAAAAAAAATGAAGACATTATCTCCCTTTCCCCACCCTGACAGAGACTGGCTCTTGTTGTTAACCTCTGTCAGCCGGTACGTTACCGCCTCCACCTCCCTTCTCTCCCCTCCCCCCTCCCTCCCCAACCTCTTAATGTCGGTCGTTGGGACTGAGCGGAAGACCCGATGATCTCCCCACCCTGTGTGATCTCGGAGTGCAAGCTGTTCACGGTTCGCTGGCGTGATGGCCGAGTCCAAACGATTGGAAAGGCTCAATTGGCAAGAAAGACGTCGCGCATGGCTACCTACCAAAAGGAGGGAAAAGACAGTGAGCTGACACGTTTGGGTGTCATAATTGACGCAGGAGGTGTCTTGTGGCGTGTGATGGGTCAGGGGATTGCGAGAGGCGGGAAAGGCAGAGGGTGGTGGGGGCTGTGACGAGGGGGCGTGGAAACATGGGGGGCAAGGCTATGATTACGTTACGGGTGGTGGCGAATTTTCCATTAGTACCTGTCAAGTATGGTGGGGAAAAAAAATGCAACAAAACAAAACAAAACACCGACAACTTCTTCCGATAATGTGGTTGCAGTCTGCTCTACCATTCTTCTCTTGATCTTTCTTTCTTTTTTTGGACCCTTCCTCTCGTCATTTTCATGTGCGATTTGCTATTGTCATTCTGTCTGTCTATCTAGGTGTCTGTCTGTCTGCCTCTGTGTACGTGTGTGTGTGTGTGTGTGTGTGTGTGTGTGTGTGTGTGTGTGTGTGTGTGTGTGTGTGTGTGTGTGTGTTGTGTGTGTGTGTGTTTGTTGTTGTTGTTGTTGTGTTGTTGTTGTTATTGTTGCTTCTGTTGTTGTTGCAGCTGCTGCTGTTGTGGTTATTGTGCAAAGTTAAGACCAACATTCCTTCAAAACTTTCTTTTGTGCAACCGTCATGTGGATTATTCTGTCCGTTTCTGGAGGGTCCCGAAAGAAAACACACTCACACACATACACAACAACTTTTTTCAAATTTCCGCATCTTTTTACCATTCTTCTCTTGATCTTTCTTTTCTTTCTTTATCACGAGGACCCCTTCCTCTCGTCATTTTCTTGTGCGATTTGCTATTGTCATTCTGTCTGTCTATCTAGGTGTCTGTCTAGGGAGATTTGCTTGGTTTTATTTTTTTAGAAGACCCTGATAAGATTAATGGCCTTCCAAGTTTATTTTTCCTGATTTTTTTTTTTTTTCCAAATCAACAACAGCAAACAGAAGTCCTCGGATGCGAAATACATTCAGTCGCCTGTCG
>JADBJO010000211.1:677650-682650 GCA_016801955.1 Conus betulinus | reverse complement strand
ACCCCCTGTGTGGAGTTGACTGATGTAAACTGATCGTGCCTGCTGGCAGAATGTATCTCTCTTGAGCCTTCTCTTGACTTGCAGAAATATCTTTCTGTGCACTATGGCGAGATTTGGTATTGATTTCCATTTGCCTAGAGTTACAAGCGCCCGTGTGTGTGTGTGTGTGTGCGTGTGTGTGGTTGTGTGCGTGTGTGTGTGTGTGTGTGTGTGTGTGTGTGTGTAGATGAGGGTGGGGGCGCGCGCGCGCGCGCGCGTGTGTGTGTGTGTGTGTGCGCGTGTGTGTGTGTGTGTGTGTGTGTGTGTGAGTGGACAGAATGATGTGGTTGTAATGTGGTGCGTGATTACAGAAGCATCTAAATGCATTGACTAACGAGCACACGTTGGTGAAATTGAATCGTCTGCCGACGTATCTAATCCTAAGCATTGCCGCTCCTGACTTCGGTGTAATTCCACCATAAAAACAGTCTGAAGAAGGGTTTTCAATTTCCACATTACCGCAACACCAAGGTATCCTTTTCCTTGTCTTGTCTTAGGCTGTCTTGTCTCACAGCTTAATGGCCGTATGGACAGTGAATTGTTAATGATTCAACGTGTCGGTGACTGTGTTGTATTTTGCTGTTCCTCCTCCTGTGCTGTGTTGTATTGTATTGAGTTGTTCTGTTTTGTATAATACTGTAACTTACTGTACTGTACAACATTGTGTTGTCTTATGCTTTTACCCTCCTGTCCTGTATTGTCTTGTATTTTTATTGTCCTTACTGTACTGTGCTATACCTTACTGTACCGCACAGAACAGTGTTGTATAATGTTCTCTCACACTGTTTCTGTACTGTATCATTATTGTACTGTACTTACTGTGCCGTTTCGTGCTGTACTTTGTTGTGCTGTACTGTGTTGTATTGCACTGTATCTGACTGTACTATACAGTACTGTGTTGCATTATGCAGTCTATCACTGTACTGTGTTTCGCTGTACCTCACTGTCTTGTATTGTACTGTTCTACTGTGCTTCCTGTACTGTGATGTGCTGTACCTCGCTGGCCTATATTTGTACTGTTCTACTGTGCCTCCTGTACTATGATGTGCTGTACCTCGCTGGCCTATATTGTACTGTTCTACTGTGCTTCCTGTACTGTGATGTGCTGTACCTCGCTGTCCTATATTGTACTGTTCTACTGTGCTTCCTGTACCCTGTACTGTGATGTGCTGTACCTCGCTGTCCTATATTGTACTGTTCTACTGTGCTTCCTGTACTGTGATGTGCTGTACCTCGCTGGCCTATATTGTACTGTTCTACTGTGCTTCCTGTACTGTGATGTGCTGTACCTCGCTGGCCTATATTGTACTGTTCTACTGTGCTTCCTGTACTGTGATGTGCTGTACCTCGCTGGCCTATATTGTACTGTTCTACTGTGCTTCCTGTACTGTGATGTGCTGTACCTCGCTGTCCTATATTGTACTGTTCTACTGTGCTTCCTGTACTGTGATGTGCTGTACCTCGCTGTCCTATATTGTACTGTTCTACTGTGCTTCCTGTACTGTACTGTGATGTGCTGTACCTCACTGTCCTATATTGTACTGTTCTACTGTGCTTCCTGTACTGTGATGTGCTGTACCTCTCACTGGCCTATATTGTACTGTTCTACTGTGCTTCCTGTACTGTGATGTGCTGTACCTCGCTGTCCTATATTGTACTGTTGTTCTACTGTGCTTCCTGTACTGTGATGTGCTGTACCTCACTGGCCTATATTGTACTGTTCTACTGTGCCTCCTGTGTACTGTGATGTGCTGTACCTTACTGTTCTGAATTGTATTGTACTGTGTCTTACAGTATTGTACAGTGCTGTGTTGCATTATGCTGTCTCTCCCTGTCCTGTATTGTATTGTATTATGCTGTACTTACATGTACTGTATTGTGATGTTCCTTCCTGTCTTGCATTGTATTATACAGTACTTACTGCACTTTAAAGCGCTGTCCTATACTGTGGTGTATTGTACTGTACTTACTGTCCTGTATTTGTATTGTATTGTACGATATCCTATTGTTCTGTACAGTACTGTATTATGCTGTACCTGACTGTACTCACTGTACTGTTTTGTGCTGTGCCCTTACTGTCCTGTATTGTATTGTACTGTGCTTAATGTACTGTATTGTATTACATGTGCTGTATCTTTCTTAACTGACAGTACTGTGTTGTACTGTGGTGTGCTGTACTGTGTTTTACTGCACTGTAGTGTACTGCATTGCATTGTATTGGATTATCATTTTATATAGTAGTTAATACTGTAATGTAGTCTTTTTTGTACTCTTCTGTATTGTACTCTAACGTACTGTATCAGTTTTGTGTCATCATTGATTTCACTGTGTTAATTTTATGTTATCATTCATTTCACTGTATCAATTTCATGTTATCATTGATTCACTGTATCAATTTCATGTTATTGATTCACTGTATCAATTTCATGTCATCATTGATTTCACTTATCAATTTCATGTCATCATTGGTTTCACTGTATCCATTTCATGTCGTCATTGATTTCACTGCATCAATTTCATGTCATCATTGATTTCACTGTATCAATTTCATGTCATCATTGATTTCACTGTATCAGTTTTATGTCATCATTGATTTCACTGTATTAATTTTCATGTCATTGATTTCACTGTATTAATTTCATGTCATCATTGATTTCACTGTATCAATTTCATGTCATCATTGATTTCACTGTATCAATTTTACGTTATCATTGATTTCACTGTATCAATTTCATGTCATCATTGATTTCTTTCATGTCATCATTGATTTCACTTATCAATTTCATGTCATCATTGATTTGACTTATCAATTTTATGTCATTATTGATTTGACTGCATTAATTTCAGGCTTCCTTCTCTGGAGCAGCAGCGTGTCAACTGCTACTAATCAACCTGCTCCTAACTCTCTCCTCTCTCCCTCTCTCTCTCTCTCTCTCTCTCTCTCTCTCTCTCTCTGATTGGTTTCCCGAAATTTTTTTTTTTTTTTTTTCCAGAAATTTACGACAAAACCCCCCATGCTGGACTATCGTTCGCGCGCTGTCAATCGCGCACTGCACACGGCGCCACGGTTTACGGTCACGTGATCCTGCAGGCTAGCAGTCTGACCACCATGCAAGGTTCTGGCGGAAAGAGGGAGAACACCCTCTGTCCAGTTCCCGACTAGAACCAGGGCTGTGGGCACTCCTCATTTCCTCAGCCAGTGTGGGATGCAGCCAACGAGCACTCCCAGAGGGTCAGAGTGGATGGTTTCGCCGGTTGGCCCAGCGGATCAAGCATCAACAGGCTTTTGCTCCAAGTTCCGAGGTTCGACTCCCCCTCGATACTGCCGGTTGGAAGACATTTCATCCTTCGGGGCTGACGACTGTGCAGACTCAAATCCCCCTGTCAGTCCCTCGGAGGAAACTTCCAACCGAGGTACCGTGCTTAAAGGCATGCATGAAGAAAAAAAAAAAGCCTTGCAAGCACGTTAAATTCCATTCCACTTTTTGGACGAGAAGAGGCCATCGTGTGACGGTGAGACGATTGATGCGAAAATGAAACACATGGACACTGGTGTCGTGTTTAGACATCATTCCCCGAAGACGGAATGTGGCTGCCTTCACAGTGGGATTAAAAACGGTCGCACACACAAAACTCTCACCTTAGGTGAACTTCGAGCATCTAGCTTCATGATCCAGGATTCGAACGTAGAAAGCGACTTTTCTTACCCACTCTCAAGGAAATCGACAACATTTAGCGAATTGCGCAACTATTGACGCGGTGACAAATTGACATGGTGACACATCGACACTTGACATATTGATCAGGTGACACATAGACATGCTCCCACAAAATGTCTGCTTTACCATCGTGCTCAAAGCACATCGTTGGATTAATTCATAAATTAGGGCTGAATACTTGGAACACTAAATTTTCTCATGGTCTCACTTGTGTCTGCAGAGAAAACATTTCTGTGCATCATCTTTTGTTTGAAAGCCCAGTGTTGACCTCGCTTTATCAGGAGAAAAGGTACTGAGATGCATAGTACTAAAATGGGTGATAAGCCACGTGTGTACGTTTATAAAAAAAATCTAATTCATGTCTAATATCATCTCGTAATGAAAAGACGTTAAATAAAACCCCTGAACTGAGCTGAGACGTGCTTCCATCTGGGTTATAATCCTACAGAAATGGAAAACGGACAGTTCAGCGACTGGAAAGTAACAAAAGGCCAAATTTTCAAAGACATTCGATTGAAAATCGAGACAAGCTCAGGTGTTAGCATATACATGGCCGAGGATAGTACAAACACATATTCTGACATATTTGCACCGACACCAAAAAAATGGACTGCACAAAATTTTGATAAACATACAACAAAAGCAACATCAACAATGCAAGATCAGATTGTAACACATGTACCCCCGCCCCTCTACCACCATCCCCAAAGAAAATAAATGAGATTACGAAATACGTGCAGCTAAAAGGGATTCCTTTGCATCAATTTCGTCATATACACAATCAGAAATGAGCAATGCCCTATTCTAACATACTCTGTGACTAAAAAAAAATCAGACAACGTCAGGTTTGAACATATATACCACTGAACAGAAGACAGTCAACGAGTGAAGTTCAAGCATTAAGTATAGTTTGAAAACCGAATATGGGCTCAGTAGTTTTTCTTCAGAAAGAAAATCGGTACACATCGTCGATTTAAAAACTCTCTCTCTCTCTCTCTCTCCTCTCACTCTCTCACACACACACACACACACACACACCACTCTCTCTCTCTCTCTCTCTCTCTCTCTCTCACTCTCTCTCTCTCTCTCTCTCTCTCTCTCTGTTTGTGTGTGTGTGCGTGCGTGTGTGTGCGTGTGTGTGTGTGTGTGTGTGTGTGTGTGTGTGTGTGTGTGTGTGCGTGTGACTCAGGCATCTGAATCCCACCGTCTGAGAGAGAGAGAGAGAGAGAGAGAGAGAGAGAG
>JADBJO010000211.1:667650-670150 GCA_016801955.1 Conus betulinus | reverse complement strand
GGGAAAACGTCTTGGCCAGTTTTACATCCAAGCACGACGCGACATATTTTGATACCACGTTACAGTTGCTGCTCTAGACATGTGGGTTATTGGGGACGCATGGGGGCATCATTGACGAAGTCTCCAGCAACTAGTCATGGATCTGGTCAGGACGACCTTGTTCTTTAGAAACCTAGCAGTCCTTAATCTGGAATGCCTTGATCCTTCAAATCGCTGCCCATCGGAAAAGGGTTTTTACGGTTGATTTGATGGACATGCCGAGTGCACCGAGTTGTCATTTGAAATGGATCGCTCACAGTCACTGGATCGTTTCCGCTAGCAAAACTATTGGGAGCATTGTCCCGCGGTTACACAATCAGCAACAAAATGTTCTGACCCACTGGTTTACCTCGTTCTTTGTCTGGATGGGACCCCCCCATGTCCCCCCCCCCCCCACCCCCCCCCCCCCCCCCCCCCACCCCCCCCCCATCCCCCCCCCCCCCCCCCCCCCCCCCCCCCCCCGCCCCCCCATCCCCCCCCCCCCCCCCGCCCCCCCCCCCCCCCCCCCCCCCCCCCCCCCCCCCCCCCCCCCCTGTCCACCCTCCCCCCCCCCCCCCCAACCCGCTCCCCCCCCCCCCCCTCCCCCCCCCCCCCCCCCCCCACGGGATCCTGGATCCCCCTCCCCCCACCCCCCCCCCCCCCCCACACGAGTGAAAGAGATGGGGAGAAGGAGTTGAAGACATCAATATTAGTGGAAGAGAGCAGGCGACCTGCCGCTGAAAGAGAACCAGAAGCTTTTGATTCCCTTCTTTATTTTTTCTTCTTTAATTCCTTGAGACCAAGGGAAGACACAAAAGAAAGGACAATCTTTGTGGGGAGACATCGGGACCCAGATCTTGTTTGTCTACATCATACCCGGTACAAAGAACATTTGCATTAATCCTCCGTTATCTGGAGAGTTTTGTGTCGAGAGAAGTTAAACTGTCAACACTTGAAGTAACAGACCATACTGATAACGCTGTCAAGCCAATTGTGTTTTGTCCTGTAACTGCCATTTTCTGTTTTGTTTCTCTTAAGGTTTGATGGAGGGGGCCTTTTCACGACTCATTGTAAAAGTATGTTCACAAATGTCACAGACCGTCATAACTGTATCAAGGCTACTCTCTGCACCGGCACGCTGCTACAGTGAATTGCTTTTGCAAAAGAGAACATCAGAGGACACTCACTCATATTACTCCCCGACTCGAGGCAATGGCCTTTCACTTTCTTTACAAAAATACACATCCATGTTGTTTCCCCTACACGTCGATCACGTTGAGGAAAAACGAAGGTAACACAAGCGAAGGCCACAAACTTTTGCACACTCTTATTGTGCATTTACGTTAGGAGGAAACCATGCAAGTCATTGGATCAGGCCATCGCGCGCGGGGCAGCCATCAGATACGCCCTGCTCCCACCGTGAACAGGTGTCCATTGCCCTGGAGTGGTTACTTTTCCCACACGTCAATTATCAGTGAGATATATCCGCTTTGCTTGGGGTGCTTGTTTCGCTCAGTCTTCAGTATTGCTCCACGCAGATAAGATGACAATGGAATAATCGATTCGAAAAATGTTTTCATCATGTTAAGAATTCTTCTTCTTCTTCTTCTCGAACACTCTAGATGGGAATGCCAGCTCCTCTGACGAATGCTGCCATGCGCTGTAGGTCCCCAAGAGCACCGTAGAGCTTCCTCTCCACTGTTTTCTCCGTCCATAACTGTTGTCTCAGGGCTTTGTGCAACGGGCAATCCTGCAGTAGATGTGCTGTTGTCATACTGCCGGTCTGGCATGGGCACTGGTCTGACTGACCGATCCTGACCTTGTTTTTAAGAATTTGAAGCGTCTTCTACCTGACAGTAAACTGACATATTGCATGTGTTTACCGGGGGCGCCGTTTATTGGCTCATGATGCAAAACATGTTCCGCCAGATTGAGCACTCGATGAAATGACTTCAAGAGAGAATCAACTTCGAAACCTGTTTCGTACAAAGGTATGTCATACGGGAAACACAGAAAAAGATCGTGTTCCATACTTGTTTCGGCACAATATGTTTTGTTTTGGACTGCCGTGCGACGAAGTCCATACCTTAAAAGAAACAGTTCTGGAACACTTGTGCCTTTCAGACTGTCCCTTCTCCGACACGTCTGATGATTGGTTGCCCTCTCCCTACTTCCTTCCCCTCCACCTCCTCGTTTTCTCCCTCCATCTCCCATCTCACTCCAGCCCTCCCCCTCCGCCCTACTCGTACTTATTTTATTTTCTTTTTATCTAATATTCTAGTTGAATTAATGTGATGCCCTTCTTTGCTTCTTCCTTTGCGTTCCAGATCATTTGGGGGTACCGTTTTGACAGATCAGTCTCCTAGCTTGGAGTTACTGCTTTGTTCGCTGATAGTATTTGTTTTCTTCAAGTTCCTGTCTACTTCACCGACCCCGCAATCGTCGTTCAACGATGGCTGTGTGTTGCACCGGTTTTGCTACC
>JADBJO010000211.1:655150-660150 GCA_016801955.1 Conus betulinus | reverse complement strand
CAGCAGATTCTCCCATACTATTAACTATAGGGATCCTTTCCGGTCAACCTGTCCAACGCACTCTTCTGTATCACTACCTGTGTGATGCGATTTTTTTTTTTTCTCTTTAGGACAACACCTGTCCAATAACACTTTCATATCCCTAATCCTATGACTATCGTTTGAGGCTACACCTGCCAAACAGATCCTTCCGTATCCTTACATACATGACGCGATGTTTTTGTGACTCTGCCGACCGGTCTTATACATCCTTCCGCATTCGTATCTTATGACGTCACCAGCTCTTCGTTTCCTATGCCCACCGGTATGAGGTCAACCTTCAAGGACCCTGTCTGTCCAGTAGATCCTTCCACGTCCATATCTATGTGATGCCGATCTTATGGAACTATACTCATTCAAATTCCGTATCCTTACCTGCGTGACGTCATGTACATGTCCTACAGATCTTTCGATAGCCCCACCTGTATGATGCTGCTGTTTCAGGGCTAAACCTGTCCAACAGATCCTTCCATGCCCCCCTCCCTCCCCCCTACCCCCCAGCCGGCATTCCCCGACCAAAGCACACATATGAATTCCATGACAACGAGCGTAGGACGCAAACCCTGCGTGCTAATACACTCTCTCCTGCACACATGACGATATAACATATAGTATGACATTAGGTTTTGCTCTCTGTATTTCAGCAGATCTGCTCCTGTAGATGTTGGTGCCACGAACAATTGTACAGAACAGGGGAATGGTTTACTTTTAGTCGCTCCGTTACTGACAGTAAGGCACACAGACAGACAAACAGGATCAGCAACAATGCTCAACATCAAAGCTCAAGATGACGAAAATTCAGATCACTACAACTATTGATCAGATAAAGGAATTCCCAGACAGTCAGACACGCCTCGCCTTTGGAGTTCATATAAAATTAATAAAAACACCGTGCTTTCTGTCAGCCGGAATAGCTCAGCTGGGAGAGTGTTGCACGGAAGATCGACAGGTCCCTCGTTAAATCTGGGACACAGAAACCCCTTACCTGGTTTTCTTCCAGCAATCTGAAGCGAGCCTAAGGCAGGGATGGAGGGGTTTGACAGGTGGTAGAAGAGACGGAGGTGGAAGGAAAGAGGGGAAAGGGGAGGAGCAGGGTAACAGCAATGGAGGATGGGACAAGGAAGAACGGAAGACAGAGGAAGGGGGACAGAGGTAAGGGAAGAAGTGGAGCGATATATGGGGCCCAGTAGGGAAGGAATACCGAAGAAGGAGGGGAGGATAGACTTTAAATCTTACAGCAAAAAGACCATTTATTTTTTATTTTCATCGCATCGTGTTTTACGATGAAATCGCATGATCCCAGTCGAAATTTTGCGAGAATAATACAAAGTTTTTGCCTGTTGTGATTGCAGGGAAATACTTGTCTAGTTACAAAAACGACCTTAACTACCGGTATACTTCAAAACGCTCACTAACGAACAGTTCAGCGTCCTAGAAAATAAAGCATATAAGCTTATTGTTTTCAAGTTCTTTCACACACACACACACACACACACACACACACACACACACACACACACACACACACACACACACACACACCACACACACACACTCTCTCTCTCTCTCTCTCTCTCTCTCTCTCTCTTTCACAATGCACACACACACACACACACACACACCACACACACACACACACACACACACACACACACACACACACGCATGCACTCTCTCTCTCTCTCTCTCTCTCTCTCTCTCTCTCTCTCTCTTTCACAATGCTCTCTCTCTCTGGGTCACTCGTTCCATCTGTCTGTCTGTCTGTCTGTCTGTCTGTCTCTCTGTCTCTCTCTCTCTCTCTCTCTCTCTCTCTCTCTCTCTCTCTCTCTTCTCTCTGCCAGCGGCAGTTGATGCTCACAGGGAAACAACAACAGCGCATTAATGGTGATTTCAAAGACATAATGCCAGGTTACAGGCCAGCCTGAGTGAAGAGCCGGTCCCCAGCCCCACGATCAAAGCGTCTTTGATATATGGACCGGAAGGTGAGGGAGAATGGGGTAGTCGGCCGGGAGGAAATGGGAGGGAAGGGGGAGAGAGGGAGGGGTGGGACGGGGGTGGGGTGGAGGTGGTGGCATGACAGATTGGAGAATGGGGGAGACAGAGTTGAAAATCTGCTGTCACCCAGACAGAGTGGAGAGTCTTTGATCTTGTCTGCTTCAAGAACTGGGCGAAGATTTCGGTCGATTAGGTTGAGATCCAAGTTGGGCAAACAGGAAAACATTCCGCCATTTCCACAGCTCTCTCTCGCTCTCTCTCTCTCTCTCTCTCTCTCTCTCTCTCTCTCTCTCTCTCTCTCTCTCTCTCTCTCTCTCTGCCCTTGTTTATGACATGCGTGGAGTTTCTATTCTGGAGCGTATAGAGTCTATTCTATTCCGGAGCGTATACAGTCTGATCAGTCAGTTACATGAATAATGCTATCGACTACAGGCACTGGAGCAATATTAGCGGTACATTATTCAGCGGAATTATCAAAACACGATTACAAGAACGGGTGGGTGAAAATGATATCACAGATTACCTTCAGAGTTGTTTTGAGAAAGGATACTCAACTGTGGAACGCATGTTTGATTTCCTACCTCTTGTTCAAAAACAATTCTCTCACAATCGTCAATTGTATATATCATTTATAGGTTTTGAAAAAGCGTTTGATTCTATGAACAGACATCTTCTTCTGCCAATTTTGTTTAGAAAGTGTGTTAAAGGAAAATTGTGTGTAAATGTGTTAGAAGTTTATATGATGTGGTGAAAGTAAGAGTTTGATGTGGTGCGAGTTTGAGGCTACCTTGACTCTACGGCTGGGTTTAAACATGGTAATGGATGTATTCTATCTTATTTTCTCTATTCACAAACGAGCTGGCAATTGACATAATCAGTTATGGAAGGCGAAGTGTTATGCTTTCTCCAGATGTTTTTGAATACTACTTCGTTCTCTTATTAGTTGACGTCGTTGTCTTCTAATATGAAACTGGAATAAAACTGCGAACGCTATTCAAAAATTTATGACGAGTTTCTCCTTCACATCAGTTAAAACTGGCATAAATAAAAGTAATAACATAGTATTTCGAAAAAAGTGGTTATTTAAGTGTGAGAGCTGCCTAGTTCACTGAGAGTTGTGTAATTCTTGTTGTCAGTATTTTTAGTACTGGAAATATCTAGTCTTGTTCTTACATGCAAAGATCTGGCAAATCGAGCAAAACATGCATTGATTTGTAGTATGAGAAATTTGTACATCCATAACAATAATTCTTTTGTTTTATTTATGATATTATTTGACTCCCAATTCAACACAACAACACACACACACAGACACACACACACACACACACACACACACACACACACACACACACACACACACACACAGAGGGACGGTAGATTTATGGATCAAGAAGAGTCAGTTTTTTCTTTCTTTCTTTCTGCGTACGCATGCTGATACTCGTGCGGAATAAAGTGGATGAACATGTTATCAGGCTCTGGACTCCCTCCGGTCCCCGCAACGGTGTGCAGACGACAACATAAACACCAAGAGCATTGCTACCTGTCTGTGAAACTCTGCACACACCATTTTCTCCCCGCACACCGACTCAGTTTGTCTCTCATCAAATAAATCTCAATAATCTCCTCAAACACTGGTGCCCTCCTCGTGGCACTTAGATACAGATTTCCATATATCAACCGTCAGGGTCGGCAGAGATAAGATCGTAGCAACAGTGGGCCTCCAAACAAATAGATGATCTTCAGAATATACAGGAACGACAACTCTGATATCGTTCGGACGAGCCAAGCAGACGATACGGAGTCGGCGTTATATAAATGCTTGTTTGCGCTTCATGTGTCTGAATCTCTCAGTGACCGCAGTTTGACTTAGTATGGAGGCCTGAGAAAATTTTGTGGTACAGCCTTCGAAATGAACTGTGTCGTTGGCAGAGTAACTGACCGAGAAACCAGAGCATATGTTTGAGATAGGCCCAGCGTCGTCGTGGCGTAAACTTTGACCCGAACCTTGACCTCTGATATACCTTTGGTTTAGAGTCAGTGTTGCTAGACCGTAGTCATGCACGTACGAACTTTGACCCGATCGACAAATATTTCCTCGGCTAACAAGAACTATTGAATAACCCGACGTTATTGAGCGGGTTCGGGTCAGAACAATGTATGGTGAAAATCGCTTTATAAGTTATGGGTGCCAGCAGATGTGTTTGAAAAAGATCTTCGCTGGCCTCTGTTGGTGCTCTGTCTGTGTAGTTTGGTTGTCAGATACTAGCTTCAAGCTAGCGCAACATGTTTTCACACTGCGTTCCCGCTTCATCTTTCATGATTCGTCTATTTGCCTTACTGATACATATCTATGTTGCATTTGTGTCATACCCCCGTCTCTCCTATCTCTCAATAAATTTACAATTGCCTAGGGCATCATATTAATTACGCGCAGATGAACATTAACGATGATGATAATGATCCATGTCACCGGTGGCGTTTGCTTCAGATCTCTCTCTCTCTCTCTCTCTCTCTCTCTCTCTCTCTCTCTCTCTCTGTGTGTGTGTGTGTGTGTGTGTGTGTGTGTGTGTGTGTGTGTGTGTGTGTGTGTGTTCAAACGGGTCCACCACCCTATGGTACTGAAGAATTCATTCTGATCATAATTGATTGCATTTTCTAAGGCAGATAATCAAAATAAGACGTCATAAGCTTTGTACGCTAATTCAGTATATCAATCCATCCAGAATGCGAAAGAGAAGTTTACATTCCTCAAAAGTATTACAAACAGCCCTGTATCTTCCGTTTGTGTATGGTTGAAATGTTTAGTTTATTTCTCTGTGAGGACTTTCAGGTTTGAGACAGACGTTCTTAGCACGGGTTCCATTTGACAGATCGTCATGGAACGAAATTGTATAGCTGTATTTTGAAATCGACCATATTACCCACAACTTCATTTGAGGGTTACTATGAGCAGTCCCCCCCCC
>JADBJO010000211.1:650150-652650 GCA_016801955.1 Conus betulinus | reverse complement strand
CCGAACAAAACAGGTGAATGGGCCACAGTAGCAGAAAACAACAACAGCAAACAAACAAACAACAACAGTAAAACGACCTAAGTGACAGACTCAAGACAATAATGAAAAGCCAGAAATAGAGTTACAGAAATGATATGAAATTAGTGAGGACCACTTTCAAACCACACCCCCCTCTCCCCCTTCCCCCCATTCCCATTTCCTGCTCTCCCATTCCCAAGGGGGGGGGGGGGGGGGGGGGGGGGTTGTTGACGCAAGATGTTATCTGCCCATCGTGAAGCCGACCGTAAAACAGAATAAAACGCAACGCTTGTGCCTTTGGCCTCGGGATTAAAATCATACTCCTTTCTGCATTCTTGTCATTGCTTTTGTCGTTGCGCGCGCCAAAAACAAACGAAAAAAAAAAATGCATAAAGAAGCGCGCGCGCGCGCGCGCGCGCGCGAGAGAGAGAGAGAGAGAGAGAGAGAGAGAGAGAGAGAGAGAGAGAGAGGGTGTGTGGGGGGGGGGGGGGGGGGGAAGAGTATCAGTTCGACGATCATCTTCTTTCCACCGAAATAGTCGCTCCCACGAATCAGTTGTAGTTATTGCATTTGTTTTGACTTGATCTGTGCTGACTTCAGTGAAAAAAAAGCGTGTGATTCTCCTCAAACCCTCCTTTCCCAGAGTTTTTAAGTTTCTCCTAATCAGTCAGTGATAATTGGGTCATTACAAGAAGTAGGTTTGTAATCTATAACGAAACAATTAGATTTTTAATGTGGAACTTTCTTTCCTCCGTTTGCGAGGTTGCTTTTGTTTACGTGTTCCATTTGAGACAGGTGATTCTTTCTGACTAGACGGCAGCCCTGATATGGCCCTTCACGGTCGACTGGGCAAAACAACATGAACAGAATTGACTGATTCTGATTCTCTTTCCATTGTATGTACGTGTTGCTTTGTTTGTGTTTCACTTATGAAATGCATGATACTGTCAATACAACCACAAACCAGTCAGAGAGAGAGAGAGAGAGAGAGAGAGAGAGAGAGAGAGAGAGAGAGAGAGAGAGAGTTCTAAACGGTCTCAAATCTGCAATAAATAAGTTTTAATTCATATACAAATCGTCATCCAACACTAGGGCGCAATGAAATACAGAAGAACATGTTTGTTTGTTTTTTAAGATTCGGAAAGGATAAGTCGAGGTATGTACTTCAATAATTGAGATTTTTATACACTAAGATATTGAAACTAACGGCTTTGGTTAAAGTGTGCGGTGCACAGCACATGCGCAGTGAAACCTGACCTTTCTAACGCCGCCGGGTTCTCTGCAGACAGTATATCTCAACCTCTCTCAATCTCTCTCTCCTCCTCTCTCTCTCTCTCGCGTGCATTTTGGGGGGCAAGCTCTCAATGTTTACTCTCCACGCATTTTGGGGGGCAACTCTTATGTTTATCAATATCAATGCTCACCTGTATTCATATGTGCAACAATGCAATGTAAAAACGCGAAATGTAGTCACGATTAGAACACGTATGTGATGTTCACAGATATACTCACTTTAAAAAAAAACTGCCAACATCTTGACCTGAACTATCACCTCTTACATCATCATGAATGATATGGTGAGGGTAACAGTGACAATCGCAATCATGTTCGAATAATAATACGTTTTATGTATTTACATTATTTAGTGTACATGTATGAACAGATGCTGGCAGAGATGTCATGAATATGGCTGTCAATCATCACTTTTGCTTCAGAGTACGTGTATCATATCACTATATCATGTAGTGCCAAGTTCAGACTTTTTTTTTTTTTCAAATGCCTTCCTCCTTCTCCCCCTTTTTGTCCCCCTTCTCACCGCAATTCCATTTTCATGCTGATAACTGATTTTTTAGTCCCTCCCTCCCTCTTCGATTCTTTTTCCCCACACCCCCCTTCCGCCCTCCTACCTCCCCCCCCCCCCCCCCCCCCTTTTTTTTTTTTTTTTTTTTTTTTTTTTTTGCTTTCAGTTATGATAATTCCCATCATTTTCCGTTATTTGTCTATTTCATTTACATTATTTACTGTTTCTTTCTTTATTCTCCTCCCCATACGCAATACCCCCACCCCACCCCCATTTCTGCCACTCGCCTTTCGCCCAATTTTCCGTCGTTTAGGTCATTTGTAACATGATACCTAACTATGACGTTTTTTTTTGAATGACGTTGCAACCATCGGTTCACTTGTTCTATGAACCAAACATTCCCCATTCTAGCCGACACAAAAAATCATCGTGTTGTACTTCAGGTTTTAATTTTTACTGGTCGAAACTTTTATTTCAAACACTATCCGCGGATATATCAGACAATCTATGTTTTAAGAACCTCCAACAAAATATATGGGTATGTTATTGTGCAATGTGTATTGTATTATATTATTTCAAACTAATGTTGATTGAACCGGATAGGCTAGTTTCACACGACATGAAAATCATTTCAAAGTGTTTAAAAACTGAGAAGTATTAAATCATATTAGACGATCGATG
>JADBJO010000211.1:642650-645150 GCA_016801955.1 Conus betulinus | reverse complement strand
CACACACACACACACACACACACACACACACACACCACTGCCATCCCCTTCCTTTCCCACCGTCTATTATGGGGTGCGTCCGTCCAGAGACTTGTTTCCCATGCTGGTCAATAATGATGAGGATGATGCGACTTTTTCCCCGTGACGGTCAATAAGAATGAGGAGGATGAGGTTTTTTCCCATGCTGGTCAATAAGGATGAGGACGATGAGGCTTTTTCCCATGCTGGTCAATAAGGATGAGGACGATGAGGTTTTTTTTCCATGCTGGTCAATAAAGGATGAGGACGATGAGGCTTTTTCCCATGCTGGTCAATAAGGATGAGGAGGATGAGGCTTTTTCCCATGCTGGTGAATAAAGGATGAGGAGGATGAGGCTTTTTCCCATGCTGGTCATAAGGATGAGGACGATGAGGCTTTTTCCCATGCTGGTCAATAAGGATGAGGACGATGAAGCTTTTTCCCATGCTGGTCAATAAGGATGAGGAGATGAGATGAGGAGGATGAGATTTTTTCCCATGCTGGTCAATAAATATGAAGAGGATGAGATGAGGAGGATGAGGCTTTTTTTCCCATGCTGGTCAATAAGGATGAGGAGGATGAGATGAGGAGGATGAGGCTTTTTTTCCCATGCTGGTCAATAAGGATGAGGAGGATGAGATGAGGAGGATGAGGCTTTTTCCCATGCTGGTCAATAAGGATGAGGAGGATGAGATGAGGAGGATGAGGTTTTTTCCCATGCTGGTCAATAAGGATGAGGAGGATGAGATGAGGAGGATGAGGTTTTCCCATGCTGGTCAATAAGGATGAGGAGGATGAGGCTTTTTCCCATGCTGGTCAATAAGGATGAGGAGGATGAGATGAGGAGGATGAGGTTTTTCCCCATGCTGGTCAATAAGGATGAGGAGGATGAGATGAGGAGGATGAGGTTTCCCCATGCTGGTCAATAAGGATGAGGAGGATGAGATGAGGAGGATGAGGCTTTTTCCCATGCTGGTCAATAAGGATGAGGAGGATGAGATGAGGAGGATGAGGTTTCCCCATGCTGTCAATAAGGATGAGGAGGATGAGATGAGGAGGATGAGGTTTTTCCCATGCTGGTCAATAAGGATGAGGAGGATGAGATGAGGAGGATGAGGTTTTCCCCATGCTGGTCAATAAGGATGAGGAGGATGAGATGAGGAGGATGAGGTTTTTCCCATGCTGGTCAATAAGGATGAGGAGGATGAGATGAGGAGGATGAGGTTTCCCCATGCTGGTCAATAAGGATGAGGAGGGGGGTGAGACTTTTTTCTCATGCTGGTCAATAAAAGATGAGGATAATGAAGCTGATTTTAGTCAGAGATCCCATGATACGGCCCATGACACTACTCTCTAGTCGTTGAGTGAAAGGATTAGAAGAAGAAGAAGAACATGAATAGTTATAATAATCATTATGACAGCAAAGATATAATAATGATAATAATGATGATGATAATGTTTTGTCCCAACTTCTGCGCCACCTCAGAGGCAGTGCACCAACGCCGCTCATTCCGACACCCCGTCCACAGCCACAGCCCGGCTGGTCCCGCCGCCGCAGCCCCGGCACCGGCAATCCACAGGGAGCAGTCAATGTCAAGTCGTCAAGAGGCAACCCACCGGAGGAGACACTGCACTGCCGCCGAGTCACTTCGGTGGTGTTCAGTGGCGCCTGTTCTGATCTAACATACGCAGGACACCACCTACTAAGCCCCCTACTGACGACAATAATTGCTTAGTCGCGGAGCCGGCGTGAGAGTGAGCTCTCCCTTCGGAGGGCGCCACCACGTCCGTCCAACGACAGCCCCCACGGACTCGCCGATACCGGTGACCCCGACGGAACCAAACCAAGGCCACAGACGTGGAGAGGACATCGAAACTGAGGTCACCATGAGAGCAGGGCATGAAGGGCCACAGAATTTGAGACATTTTTTTTTTAATGCTGATCAATGAGAATGAGGATGATTAAGATGATGCTACGGATTTCCATTTCGGTCTGAGACTACATGACAGGGCTGTACTCTACGCTTCCTTTCCTAATATATCCCGGCGTCAACCAGGCCCGAGAGATACAGGCACCTGCAGTGCTGGTCAGGAAATTTGAGCAACACTCTCAGAAACGCATCCATTTAGTGGATGAAACTCGACTGTGTGGTCCCAGTCTTCCCAACTGAGTCCGCAGCAAACTCAACACTGGGTAGGAGCCGGTCGGGGCAGAGAAAAACCCACATGACTCTGATGGGATTCGAACCCACGACCTCCCAGCCGGGAGTCCGCGACGCTAACCACTTCGCCACGGCGGCTGGTGAAACTTGACAAAGTTTATAAGAGTAGGTTATATATGACGGAGAGAAAAAAAAAAACGTCTAAACTCTGCTACATTGCTCAACATAAATGTCCGTGCAATGTCGGTGCCAGTACAAAGTTGCACTCCTGGCCTACTGCCATTAGACCGGTACTTTGACCGTATTTGTCTCTTTCGCG
>JADBJO010000211.1:627650-637650 GCA_016801955.1 Conus betulinus | reverse complement strand
ATGTTTGATTTAGTCTCTTCAACATCCACGTCATCTTCCATACAAACAGGATAAATGTTGTTTTTAAGGGCTGGAAGTAAAAAACTGAACGAAAAGGAAGAAACCTTCATGTTACCGACCCCTGATAAAAACAGGACATCAATCGGACTGGGACCCAGTGGTACTGGATCTTAATGGCACTGGACCCTAATGGTACAGGACCCCAATAGCACTGGTCCCTAATAGACTGGGCTTTAATGGCACTTGACCCTAATAGTACAGGACCCAAATAGCGCTGGTCCCTAAAGTACTGGGCTTTAATGGCACTAGACACTAATGGCACTGGACCCCATAGTACTGGCCCCTAAAGGACTGGGCTCAAATGCTAGTGAGCCCTAAAAGTTCTGAACCCTAATAGTACTGGATCCTAATAGGACTGGACTCCAATAGTACTGGACCCTAATAGTACTGGGCCATAATAGTACTGGACCCTAATAATACTGGACCCTAATAGTACTGGGCCATAATAGTACTGGACCCTAATAATATTGGACCCTAATAGTACTGGACCCTAACAGTACTGGACCCTAATAGTACTGGACCCTAATAGTGCTGGATCCTAATAGTACATGACGTTATAGTACTGGACCCTAATGATACTGGACCCAAAATGTACAGGATATTATAGTACTGGACCCTAATAGTACTAGATCCCACTAGTACTGGACCCTAATAGTACTGGACCCTCATAGTACTGGACCCTCATAGTACCAGATGTTACAGCACTGAACCCTATAGTACTGGACCCTAGTGATACTGGACCCTAGTGACACTGGACCCTGACAGTACTGGACCTTAGTGATACTGGACCTTTCTAGAACTGGATCCTAATGGTACTGGATCGGACCCTAATAGTACTGGACCGAGTTGTTCTGGAATCTAGTGACACTGTCAAACAGGGCTGCCCTCGCAAAGTTTAATTCCTTGCACTCTCTCTCCAACACAATTCATCACTCCTCTCAACACACACTCACAACACACACACACACACACCACACACACACCCTCTTTTTTTCCCCCGTCTCCTCCTCCTCCCTCTCCACACTGTGCGATCCATCATCTTTCCCTTCTTCCACTCTCCCTCTCACCCCTCTCTCCTCCCCACCACCTGCAGACCCTGGGGACATGAAAGACACGTGGCTAATAGGTCTAAAAGCAGGTCATGTGAAATAAAAAAAAAAAAAAAAAAAGAAGAAGAAGAAAAAAAAAAAAAAGCAGGTCAAACTGAGGTGTCGGGTGCTGGAATAGGGAGGGCTGGGATGAGGGGTGGGAAAGAGAGAGAGAGAGAGAGAGAGAGAGAGAGAGAGAGAGAGAGAGAGAGAGAGAGGAGGGTCTGGGGTGTGAAAAGGGAGAAGGGAAAGATGTGTTATTTGTCTGTCTGTCCGGGATGTCACGTAATAACTGTCACCACACGGCAGTGATGGATGCATGCAGTGATGGATGGATCCAGAGAGAGAGAGAGAGAGAGAGAGAGAGAGAGAGAGAGAGAGAGAGAGAGAGCACATGTTCTTGTGTGTGTGTGTGTGTGTGTTTACTGAACGGGGAAAGGGTGGGGGGAAGGTAGGTGGGAGGGAGGTGAGGATGGGACGGAAAGGGAATGAACGGGTGAGCTAAAATGTGCGTCACGGTTGAAGGATTCGTGAGTTCATTTTGATCTGATTTTGATTTGCTTTTGTTTGCTATTTTCTTTCTTTTTTTCTTTATAACGCACCATGTTCGACAAACAAGCAGCCCGCCCGTGACGCGCGCGCGCGCGCGCGCGCGCACGCACGCACGCACACACACACACACACACACACACACACACACACACACACACACACACACAGTGAAAAGAAGACTAAGAGCGATAACGTGTCACTTTTGTATGGTGAAACTTTTTTTCATTCATTGCCTGGAAACTGTACGGAAATCTTATGAACTTAATCCAATCCCTGCGTCTTTTGGTTGATCGTCTTGATGTCCTTCTGCCCTGTGTAAGTCATGTTGTTCATGACTTTCTTTCAAGGGGTGTTTTCCTCAGTAGTTACAAGTCGGACGTTATCCGCCCTTCTGTTGAATCCGTCCACTCTGTCTGAAAAAAAAAAAAAAAAAACCCCAAAAAAACTATAGACTTGTCTGTAACTTGACTTCCTTGACTGACTGAACGAGCTGTAGGCCTACTGGCAAAACTTCCGACCATCTAATTACCCATGACTTTCTTAACTACATTAGTCATTCTAGTCAGTCGTCATCTGATTACCCATGACCTTCTTAACCTACATTAGTCATTCTGGTCAGTCGGCGGATCACAGCACAGAAACTGCCCCCCTTGAAAGTTGCAAACGATTTTCTGACATCATTTGATGATGATAGGATTTCTGTTCTAGCTCTTACTGACCTGTCATCGGCATTTGATGTAATTGACCATGATTTTCTTTCTTTTCAGACTGCAGTTTGCTTTGGTATTCAGGGCACACTCTTTGCATGGGTTAAGTCTTATATCAGTGGAGTATGCACAAAGCCTCAGTTTATGGCTTCTGCTCACCTGCTACCGTCTTAGAGTACACAAGGTTTCGTGCTGGGACCTGTATTGTTCATCATGCACTTGACCCCTGTCTCTGAAATGATTAAGTGTTATTCTCTGTTTCATAAATGATTTGCTGACAACACACACACACACACTTATCAGACCAGTTCTGTCACAGATATCCATCAAATAAACTGAAAACACTGATAACTGCATTCAAGATTTAAGCACGTTACCATTAAATTATGAAGAAAAAAGAAAGAAGATTTAGTTAACCCTACCTCTTAAGTTTGAGAACATCGTTCACTTTCAGACATAATCTGTTCTGGTAGTACTGCGTTTATTTCTCTTCCAATGACCGTAACCTTGGTGACATCTTTGACCACAACCTTTCATTCAAATCTCACATCTGAAAAATCTGTAGGATAGCATATCTAGAAATCAGGAGAATAAGCACCATCCACCACTGACTGTCTGTAGATATTATCAAAATTATTGTTTGCTTTTTTGTTCTGTCAGTCTTGATTTATGGTAATGTATGGCCCAAAGGATCTGCTTCTAAAGCTCTAAAAGGCTCAAAATCGTGTTGCAGGGCTGATTCTAAAATTGCACAGGCATGAACATAACACGCCTCTCCTGAAATCCTTGCACTGGCTACCTACTGGGTCCAGAATTTCAACGAAACTTTCTTCAATCTGTATCTCATCCGTCGCTGGTACTGGCCGTGACTATCTGTCTGACATTCTTCTTATCTACACTCGATCTTGAACCTCTTTTATTGGTCACTTCTTTTCTCTTAACACGCCCAAACCAGCGCTCAGTGGGTGATTACTGTGTTTGTATATGGGTTGGAGGCCTTCAAATGTACAATTTTTAGAGGTCGTCTGACTCTGTCTCTGTCTCTCTCTGTCTCTGTCTGTCTGTCTGTCTGTCTGTCTGTCTCTCTCTCTCTCTCTCTCTCTCTCTCTCTCTCTCTCTCTCTCTCTCTCTCTCTCATACCTTCTTCTTCTTCTCCCTTCTCTTTCTTCTTTGCTATACTTGTTACATATATAGACAATTTACTTTCTGTGCTATTATTGTGAATTTATGTTTAGCCTCAGGGGCTGAGTGTAAAAAAGCACGCTTGTATGCTTTCTCTCCTATCCCTGAATAAACAAAATTCGTTCGTTCGTTTCGTTTCGTTCTCTCTCTCTCTCTCTCTCTCTCTCTCTCTCTCTCTCTCTCTCTCTCATCTCTCTCTCTCTCTCTCTTCATGTCTATATAACTCACCAATACAGGATAAAATTCGATTCGTTGATGTTGTTGGTGCTGTTGCTTATAAGCTGAACTGAGACGTCAAATTCATTCCAACAAAAAATCTATACTACACCATCAAGTAGTTAATAGGTTTTGCAATAAAAAAAAAAAAAATGATAATGTACTCAAAACGGCCATGTATGTCACTAAATCATTATAACCCTTCTTTCCTGTAGTAAGTGTATGCGGGTGAGATGTGCTAATGCCTCTCACATTGTTACAGTGAGTATAATGCAATTACGATTGCTACATTGCTTGTATATTTTGGATTCCACATGGTCCACTGCTATGGGCTTTTAGAATAAACCATGATTACTGTTGTTATTGTCACCTTTGAGTTTAGCAGTTCTTGCCTTGTTCAGTTTCCACTGTTAAAGTCCGCATAAATTTTTCCTACCGTTCGAACCATCGCCCACGCCGCTCATGAAACAGACAAAGAAGACAAGTCATGGAACACCATGCCAAGAACTAGTTCTGGCACACAATGACTGCCGTTAAGCATTATGTCGTGTGCACCCACGCCACTCACACAGAGTGCAGATTAGGCACACCACACACAAAACAAAAAAAAAAAAACCTAAAAAAAACCAGCCAATGGCAGCCATGTTGAAATCGACACGTTTTTTTTTCACACGGACCTTGTTTTTCTTTTCATTTTTTTCCCTTCCCTCTCTCCTCTCTCTCCTCTCTCTCTCTCCTCTCTCCTCTCCTCTCTCCTCTCTTCTCTCCTCTCTGGCTCCTCTCTCTCTTTTGTGAACGTCGAGATCTCTTCTTTTGGTTGTGCTAAAAGAAACCATGAACCCATGATATACATATATATATATATATATAATACACACACACACACACCCACACACACACACACACACACACACCTATATTATAGATATATATATATATATATAATATATATATATATATATATATATATATATATATAAGAATAAAAGCAGGCACACCAGCCACACATCTCTTCATGTCTTTTTTAAAAGCTTTCGCCTTTTATTTAGGCTTCGTCAGTATCCACACTCCACCCCCACATTCCACACATATTTAGGCTTCGTCAGTATCCACACTCCACCCCACATTCCACACATTATGTGTGGAATGTGGGGTGGAGTTGTGGATACTGACGAAGCCTAAATAAAAGGCGAAAGCTTTTTAAAAAGACATGAAGAGTGTGTGGCTGGTGTGCCTGCTTTTATTCTTGTACTTGTTGACTGGCCAGTTTCTGGAGCAGCAGTGCACCCACACATCATCATGGAGCGGCGGTGTCCAGCGTATTCCAGGGTTTTACCTTCATTTTTATATATATATATATATATATATATAGATATATATATATATATATATATATAAATATATATAATATATATATATATATTATATTTGTAAAACGTATGGTAAAAGGAAGAAGTTTTAAAATCATCAACAGATCTGTTCGAGCGCTGGCTCTCCTCAGGATACGTTTTAACAGATGTTGCTCCCCAAGGGGTTGAGCACTTAAAAATTTTTATTATTAGGCGTTTTAATACTATTCTTGATATATATATATATATATATATATATATATATATATATATATATATATATATATATATATATATATATATATCTTTCGTCTTATTTGAAACGACAGTTGGCATACTGACAGGTAGGTAGGGAGGACGTTTTTTTTTGCCGTTTTCACTCAAATTAAACTAAGGTTTCTTCTTCTTCTTCTTCTTCTTCTTCTTCTTCTTTCTTCTTCCTCTTCTCTCCCTGTACTGTCTGTCTATATGTCTGTCTGTCTGTCTGTCTGTCTGTCTGTCTGTCCTCTCTCTCTCTCTCTCTCTCTCTCTCTCTCTCGTCTCTGTGTTTGTGTTCTTGTTTTGTGTGGTTGTGTGTGTTGTGTGTGTGTGTGTGTGTGTTTGTGGTGTGTGTGTGTGTGTGTGTGTGTGTTAACTTATTGTGAGATGAAGTTACGATTTGGTAAAAAAAAAAAAATCGTCTTTTTGGAATTGACCTCATCTCTTCGTTTTCTCGTCCTTTTCTCCCCCTCTACCCTCCCGCTGCCCCCTTCTGCGCTCTCTCTCTCTCTCTCTCTCTCTCTCTCCTCCTCTCTCTCTCTCCTCTCTCTCTCTCTCCTCGTCTCTCTCTCGTGTGTATTCTGTGTGTGTGTGAGCGCGTGCGTGCGTATGTGTTTGTGTGTGGTGTGTGCGTGCGTTCGTGCGAGTGTGTGGTGTGTGTGTGGTGGTGTGTGTTGTGTGTGTGTGTGTGTGTGGTATGTGTGTGTGTGTGTGTGTGTGTGTGTGTGTGTGTGTGTGTGTGAAAGAGCGACAGAGGAGGATCATGTTAATACTGTCAGTCAGAAACGATCCGCAGAAGATTTTAGATTTATCCAATCGAATGCCCCCATTACTTCGTTTCTCAACTTGTCCTTCCCTCACACACCACACACACACACCCTTCCACTGCCGCACTTCTCTCTCTCTCTCTCTCCTCTCTCTCTCTCTCGCTCTCTCTTCTCTCTCTCTCTGTCATCTCTCTCTCTCTCTCTCTCTCTCTCTCTCTCCTCCTCAAAACAGAAATCAATCAGCAAACTGATAGGTAGGGTAGCAAGTTACTGCCTGACATTCTCCCAGGCTGATTTCTTTCTCTAGCGACTTGCATCAGCAGTGGCAGCCGTCTGCCTCCAAGGGACACATCTCCCGACCATTGACGATAAAAACCAATTACCCAGGAGAGCAACCAACGGGCAATTTGTGTCATTTCACAGACTTCATGCCCTGCTGGCGTTGTGGCCGTAATTCCCACCATGCGGTGGAGTCGATCAGTTGGAGTCATAATATAAACCTGTTTTCTGTCAGTCAGTCAGTCTGTCCATCTGTCTGTCTGTCTCTTTCTGTACGTATGTGTGGGTGCGTGTTCTTCTTGCGCGCGCGCGCGTGCGTGCGTGTGTGTTGTGTGTGTGTGTGTGGTGTGTGTGTGTGTGTGTGTGTGTGTGTGTGTGTGTGTGGTGTGTGTGTGTGTGTGTGTGTGTGTGTGTGTGTGTGTGTGTGTGTGGTGTGTGTGTGTGTGTGTGTGCATGTGTGTGTGTGTGTGTGTGTGTGTGTGTGTGTGTGTGTGAGTGGAGTGTGTGTGTGAGGTGTGAGAGAGAGAGAGAGAGAGAGAGAGAGAGAGAGAGAGAGAGAGAGAGAGATAATCACATTGTCAGTCAGGGCAACGAATTGGCAGCAAATTTATATCACCGACTTGACCTCATCTCTTCTCCTTCTTGTTATTTCTTTCACACCCCCTCCATTCCATCCCTTCCCCTACCTCTCCTCACCCACCTGCCCACTCACCTTCCCACCGCCTCTCTCTCTCTCTCTCTCTCTCTCTCTCTCTCTCTCTCTCTCTCTCCTCTCTCTCGCTACCCTCTCTCTCTCTCTCTCTCTCTCTCTCTCTCTCTCTCTCTCTCTCTCTCCTCTCTCTCTCCTCTCTCTCTCTCTCTCTCTCTCTCTCTCTCTCTCTCTCTCTCTCTCTCTCTCTCTCTCTCTCAAAACGAAAATCAATCACCATACTGATAGTTAGGTAGCAAGAAATTGCCTGACATTTTCCTGAGGTGGATTTTTTTTTTTGTCTGGTAACATCTATCGGTAGTGGCATCCATCAGACTCTGATGGAGAAATCTTCAAATCATTGAGATATCACAAATTAAAGAGAAGAGAAACACGGGCAATTTGTGCCATTTACAGACTTCATGCACTGCCGTGTGACCGTAATTCCTACCATACAGTCGAGTCGATCAATTGGAATCATAGTATAACTCCCCTCTCTCTCTCTCTCTCTCTCTCTCTCTTCTCTCTCTCTCTCTCTCTCTCTCTCTCTCTCTCGTGTAAACTCCCAACTGCCTCTTTGTTCTGTCTTTTGACCTTTTTTGACTTTCTATAACTCTGATCATCCATCTGTCTGTCTGTCGATCCGACAGTCTGTCCATCCACGTGCCTGTCTGTCAGTCTGTCTGTCTCTCACTCGCTCTCTCTCTCTCTCTCTCTCTCTCTCTCTCTCTCTCTCTCTCTCTCTGTCTCTCTGTCTCTCTCTGTCTCTCTCTCTCCTTCGACTTTGTCATGTCCAATGTGTGCCTTACTTATGGAGGTTAATAGGTAATAAGATAAACGACAACAACGTTTTTGCATGAATATACTAAAACTGAATGTCCATGGGCTGTCGCAGCGCATCTTGATAGATGAATCCTAGAATCTAACATCGGGATGTTGCTGCGAGATTCTAAACATCATGCTGATCTCATCACCAATGAATCAGACTATCAAGCAGCACACTGGACCATAAGAAGATCTACTGATATCAATGACGAAGAAAACGTCGTTGGTATGGCCGATAACAAGATCCCCTGACCGTGGTGAAACCATTCTCTGAGGAGCTCGTAAGGGAGATAACAAGATCCCCTGACCGTGGTGAAACCATTCTCTGAGGAGCTTGTAAGGGAGATAACAAGATCCCCTGACCGCGGTGAAACCATTCTCTGAGGAGCTTGTAAGGGCGATAACAAGACCCCTGACCGTGGTGAAAAACCATTCTCTTAGGAGCTTGTAAGGGAGATAACAAGATCTCCTGACCGTGGTGAAACAATTTTCTTAGCAGCTTGTAAGGGAGATAACAAGATCTCCTGACCGTGGAGCTTGTAAGGGAGATAACAAGATCTCCTGACCGTGGTGAAACAATCTATTAGGAGTTTGTAAGGGAGATAACAAGATCTCCTGACCGTGGAGCTTGTAAGGGAGATAACAAGATCCCCTGACCGTAGTGAAACAATCTATTAGGAGTTTGTAAGGGAGATAACAAGATCTCCTGACCGTGGAGCTTGTAAGGGAGATAACAAGATCCCCTGACCGTGGTGAAAAACATCCTTTTAGGAGCTTATAAGGGAGATAACAAGATCCCTTGACCGTGGTGAAGCAATCCTCTTTGGAGCTGTAAAGGGAGATAACAAGATCTCCTGACCGTGGAGTTTGTAAGGGAGATAACAAGATCTCCTGACCGTGGAGCTTGTAAGGGAGATAACAAGGTCCCCTGACCGTGGTGAAGCAATCCTCTGAGGAGCTTGTAAGGGAGATAAAAAGATTCCCTGACCGAGGTGAAACAATCCTCTTAGGGGCTTGTAAGGGAAAGGGGATAGCAGCATGGACAGGAAGAGCGTCCGCAGAGATGACTTGGTACTGGAACCAACCGACAGACACACACGGTGAACTGTTCTGCGGTGCGACACCTTCATGACTCTCAGAGAGAGAGAGAGAGAGAGAGAGAGAGAGAGAGAGAGAGAGAGAGAGAGAGAGAGAGAGAGAGAGAGGCAGAGAGAGAGAGAGACAGACAGAGACAGAGAGAGACAGAGACACAGAGAGAGAGAGACACTTTGGCACTTTGATATTTATTGTCATTACCAAAGAGGTCTTTTGACAAGGGGGGAGGGGTAACAGAATAATAACGTTTCCCTCCTTCTTTCCTGCAAACAAATGTATACATTCATTCTTAGTGTGTATCAATTCAAAGGTTAACAAAAACAAATAAATTCGTAACGTTTCCTTGTGTCCTCAGGCACAGGAGTAATGCAGCAAGGTTAAGAGAGATAGGGGGAGAGAGAGAGAGAGAGAGAGAGAGAGAGAGAGAGAGAGAGGAGAGAGAGAGAGAGAGAGAGAGAGAGAGAGAGAGAGAGAGAGAGAGAGAGAGAGAGAGACAGACAGACAGACAGACAGAGACAGACAGACAGACAGAGAGAGAGAGAGAGACAGAGACAGACAGAGACAGAGACAGTGACAGAGACACAGACAGATAGACAGACAGACAGACAAAAAGAGGGAGACACCGCTAGTGCTATTTATTTACGATCTGAATTTGTCCCCTTTCCTGACATTTCTATTTTCAAAAAACTGTGCATGGTAACACGGTTCCTGTAGTACTTAAACCTGATATCAGAAACACATCCTACTGATCGTACTGTTTCCATTTCAGAGTTGATAGGCCTCGATATATCTCATTAGACGCGCAGGAACTTGGAGCAACAAACAAAACTTTTCTTGGTCCTCACCTTTTTCTTCCGTTCTCGTCTCCCTGTCCCAAACCAGTCCCAAACGGGTGATTGTCCCGCCTCATGTATAGAGGGTATTGGACGTTAGC
>JADBJO010000211.1:617650-620150 GCA_016801955.1 Conus betulinus | reverse complement strand
ACATACAAGATATGACCCAGAACACACGTAACGTGATGTAGTAGAGATAGAACCCAGACCGCACATGACATGACCCAGAACACACTAACAAAACCTAGACCTGTCATGGCAGGACCTAAAACAGACATGGCATGACATGACATAGGACAGACATAAACTGACGTGGACCGGACCCTACAGGACATGAAATAGACGTAACATGACCTGAAACAGACATGACATGGCATAAAACAGACATGACACGACATGACCTACAACAGACGTGACAGGACCTAGGTCACAAATTTCTTGATTCAAGACAGGCAGGAGTCAGACCGGACATGGATGAGAGGACCTAGACCAGACAGGACAAGATCTAGAACACGCATGACAGGATATACAACACGCATGTCTGGATCTAGAACACACACGACAGGACCTACAACACACACGACAGGACCTACAACACACACGACAGCAGGACCTACAGCACACACGACAGGACCTACAACACACATGACCGGATATACAACACACACGACAGGACACACAACACACACGACAGGACACACAACACACACGACAGGACCTACAACACACATGACAGGGCCTACGACACACATGACAGGACCTACAAACACACAGGACAGGACCTACAGCACACACGACAGGACCTACAACACACAGGACAGGACAGGACCTACAACACACAGGACAGGACCTACAACACACACGACAGGACCTACAACACACACGACAGGACCCTACAACGAACAGGACAGGACCTACAACACACAGGACAGGACCTACAACACACAGGACAGGACCTACAACACACACGACAGGACCTACAACACACACGACAGGACCTACAACACACAGGACAGGACCTACCCCAGACATGGCATCGCGTAAAACAGGCCGCACCAAGGACATCCACGACTGGATCTAAAACAGACAGGACAGGACCGAGTACAGACAGAAACCTGAACACACAGGACATGACTAAGACAGACAGTGCAGAAACCAGAACACAGACACGACAGGACTAAGACAGACAGTACAGAAACCGGAACAGACAGGACAGGACTAAGACAAGACAGTGCAGAAACCAGAACAGACACGACAGGACTAAGACAGACAGTACAGAAACCGGAACAGACAGGACAGGACTAAGACAGACAGTGCAGAAACCAGAACAGACACGACAGGACTAAAGACAGACAGTACAGAAATCGGAACAGACAGGACAGGACTAAGACAGACAGTGCAGAAACCAGAACAGACACGACAGGACTAAGACAGACAGTGCAGAAACCAGAACAGACACGACAGGACTAAGACAGACAGTGCAGAAGCCAGAACAGACAGGACAGGACTAAGACAGACAGTGCAGAAACCAGAACAGACACGACAGGACTAAGACAGACAGTGCAGAAACCAGAACAGACAGGACAGGACTAAGACAGACAGTGCAGAAACCAGAACAGACACGACAGGGACTAAGACAGACAGTGCAGAAGCCAGAACAGACAGGACAGGACTAAGACAGACAGTACAGAAACCACAACAGACAGACAGGACAGGACTAAGACAGTACAGAAAACAGAACAGACAAGACAGGACTAAGACAGACAGTACAGAAACCGGAACAGACAAGACAGGACTAAGACAGACAGTGCAGAAGCCAGAACAGACAAGACAGGACTAAGACAGACAGTGCAGAAACCAGAACAGACAAGACAGGACTAAGACAGACAGTGCAGAAATCAGAACAGACAGGACAGGACTAAGACAGACAGTGCAGAAACCAGAACAGACACGACAGGACTAAGACAGACAGTGCAGAAGCCAGAACAGACAGGACAGGACTAAGACAGACAGTGCAGAAACCAGAACAGACACGACAGGACTAAGACAGACAGTGCAGAAACCCAGAACAGACAGGACAGGACTAAGACAGACAGTGCAGAAACCAGAACAGACAGGACAGGACTAAGACAGACAGTGCAGAAGCCAGAACAGACAGGACAGGACTAAGACAGACAGTGCAAGCCAGAACAGACAGGACAGGACTAAGACAGACAGTACAGAAACCACAACAGACAGGACAGGACTAAGACAGTACAGAAAACAGAACAGACAAGACAGGACTAAGACAGACAGTACAGAACCCGGAACAGACAAGACAGGACTAAGACAGACAGTGCAGAAGCCAGAACAGACAAGACAGGACTAAGACAGACAGTGCAGAAACCAGAACAGACAAGACAGGACTAAGACAGACAGTGCAGAAATCAGAACAGACAGGACAGGACTAAGACAGACAGTGCAGAAACCAGAACAGACACGACAGGACTAAGACAGACAGTGCAGAAACCAGAACAGACAGGACAGAACTGAGACAGACAGTGCAGAAGCCAGAACAGACAGGACAGGACTTTGGACAGACAGTAACGAATCCAGAGCACACAGGACAGGACTAAGACAGACAAGACTGGAATAGGGGAGACAAGCCAGA
>JADBJO010000211.1:610150-612650 GCA_016801955.1 Conus betulinus | reverse complement strand
CAGGACAAGCCAGATGTGACTGTGGACAGGGACCGGAATGAATGGGTGGGTGCAGTGCCACTGGGGTGGCATGAAAGGCCAGACAGCAAAAACAAAAAGAGAGAGAATTAGGATGATGATGGTGGTGGGAGACTTCATCACAGGGCTCGATTCATGCTCCCCTACATATCATTTACCCGCGTCGATCAGGACCGAAAGTTACAGACACTTGAAGTATCGGTCAGGAAACTGAAGCATCACTCTCAGAGCCGCACTCCTCATGTGGATGACCCTGGACTGTGTGCTTCCAGTCTTCCCACTTGAGCCCACAGCGTACTCGGCTTTAGTCAGGAACCGATCGGGGCCGAACAGCCCCATCACAAATGCCACTGATAGGAACCGAACCCGCAACTTCCAAACTCGCAAGTCCATGACGCTGGCCACTATATTGCGTTGACTGATGACCGCATTACTTTTGTTTATTTGGAAGAAGCGATTTTAAAATGGCTAAGATCAGAAACAGAGACAAGGCTATTTAAACTGGTTCATCTTTGTCGTTTATTTCATACTGTATCTTTTAATCTACGCTGCCCGGAATTACAACTGCCGTAAGTCTGAAGATCAAATTTTACAGGAGACGAAAAAAAAATGATTGTTTAACCCCACAAGATACACTGCGAGCTGAGTTACGGTAAAGTATTTTGATTACAACATGTTTATTTTGAGGAGAATGTGATTGAGACTTGGCTACGTTATGCCCCTTGGCTCGCTCTTATCGTATGCCAAAAATCTCAAAAATGCAAAAATTCGCTGTCAGCTGTGCTAATCGATTCGTCAAATTCTATCAACTTCCATCCCGATTCGACATCAATGACCAATTCACGTGGCCGTATGTAGTAGATTTCTAATCAACTGTTCCAGGGGCTTGAGATAATGAGAATCGGGGCCCATTCATCTCATTCCACCCCCTTCACCTTTCCTTACCGGAATCAAGTGTCCATTTCCGGCTAGGTGGACAGGGTGTGTTCTGAAGCCGGGAAAATCCCAACCCCACGAGTGATACGAACTGAAGACCGTCGAAGCATTTAACTATGGAGCCCTGTACCATCGCCATTGAAACAGCCAAAGATCTAGAGTGTACAGGATCAGTATTTTGGACTTTTGCCAGTTGGAGTTCCATTGACGGCATTCATCACACCCTTGACGGTCTGATCGGCTCTGATTCTGCCTCCTGTCCATGGATTGGCTGTCTGTCCATTACATTTCGCAATTGATAATGTAACGTTGCCAGGTTTGAAGCTCATACACAGTGATTCATACGTTAGGAAAGCCTACCTGCAGGTCCAGTTGAACAGCTCTCTCTCGCCTGGAAGTGCTAAGTGACCCGAACTAGCGACAGGACTCCTACATGGGGGAATAAAGGGAAAAAAAGGGGGGCCAGATACGGCTCCTCCGACCTTTACATCTTTGGGACTGCGCAAAAAAGCCCTTTAGAGCTGCTGTTCACTTGAACAGGGTCGGGTGGGAATGGTGGTGGTGGTAGGGAAGATGAAGGGGGGTATAGTTGCGAGGAAGGAGAAAGAAAAGAGACGGGCAGTTCGGTGTAGGGGATAAAAGGAGCAAAGAAAGAGAAGGGTGGATGTTTTGTGGGGTGTGTGCGGAGGCCGTTTTATGCCTCGTTCTTCGGTCATTCTTGACCTGTCCGCCAGAGAGACAGTAAGTGGTGGCTTGTCGTTTACCACCCCATATTCTATAGACCATATTTTTTTCTTCCCGTTTTGAAATGTTGCCACGTCCAGAGCATTTGACACCAGGACTTGTTGCATGGATACGAAGCTGGTGGCTCTTTGTCTCATATCACTCTTTGCCTCCCTCCCCCCCCCCCCCCCCCTCTCTCTCTCTCTCCCCCCTCCATTTCTTTTAAAGAAGAAAACATTAAATGAGCCTTTTATGCTGCATACATTTACAGTACTTTTCTTTAATAAGGTGGAATAGGCTAGCCGTTGTATTGAGCGACCGACCCTAAAATTAGAGGTGTGAGCCAGTGTGAAAATCATGACATTTTTTTTTGCAAATGTTGAAGCACTGAGCCGCCAAAACAAATACACCAAACACTGTTAGAAGCGAGCCTTGTCCTATCGCCTCCCTCAGGCAGGACAAGAACAAACAAGCAAACAATGGAAAGATGCATACACAGGTACAGACAAAAATGGCAAAGGCGAACAAGCCATAGACCACACATAAACAAGATCCAATGGGGACGGCTGTGGGTGTCTTACGCTAACAGCTGACCGTGGGCTAACCTCATTGCACGCCCTGGGGAATGTGTGATACTCGTTCCTTCCCACAGTCGCCGCGCGCATGGCACTACTTGTCCGTCACAAAGTCTGTTCCGGATGGCGCGCGCCTTCAGCAAAAATTCCCACGGACGGGATGATGCTGCTCAGCGCACTAATCGGCATGCAGGCTCTCTCTCTCTCTCTCTCTCTCTCTCTCTCTCTCTCTCTCTCTCTCTCATAGT
>JADBJO010000211.1:605150-607650 GCA_016801955.1 Conus betulinus | reverse complement strand
AGGGGTACCCATAGGCTATCTTTTACGTTTTCTTTTGTTATATTTACACCAATTTAAGTCTACTGATTCATTCAAATTCTTATTGCCACTTTTACTACGTAATCTCAGTGGGTTTTGGAGACAATTTTCATGTATGCAAACAAATATACTCAAATTTGGGGTTTTTTCGTTTTGTTTCTACGGAAATGTTGTTCTTCAGCAAGTAAGCAGAATCTCGTTGCAACCTGATGATCTCTTCAGAGAGAAAAACAGCTGTCACCAGCTGGTCCTAATAATGTTCGTTTCAGAGGAACGATCAAACTAACGGAGCATTTTCTGGTGAACGATTACCGCTCATGCCCCCTTCCTGTTAAACGCAAGTCTGTCTACGAAGAGTTATGTACTTTAACTGGAAAGGATTTTAATGTTTGTTCCATCTTTGATCCGGAAATTAAAGACACCTGAGCCGAGGTTTTATTTTTTCTTGATTTATCATTATTTTCATTTTCCATTAAATATTTTTATTCCTTTATCATTTCTTTTAGTTTTCCTTTCTTTCCCTTTTATTTGTTCACTTATTAGTATGATTATCAGTATAATTATTTCTGTGATTCCTTAATTATACCTTAAATTCAGTTCCATTTATTAACTTATCGTATTTCTTTATTCTTAATTCAACTCTTCTGGGAAACAAACTATCTGATTTTCTGCCGGCCCTCTTGTTCCCACCTCTCTCATAACTCTCATCGCACTTATTTATCAAGACCCGAAATCCGCAGAGCGAAGCTAGTTTTTATTTGTGGGCGATTTTTGTTTGTCTTGCTATCACCTTTCAAGTAACTAAAGATCATTTTTCATCGAAAGAACAACAGCAACAAAATACATATATGAAAGAAACCAAACAGCAACCATTAGAACACAACTGTACTAATGTAAGAGTAACTTTAATAACACTCTGTGTGCATACAATAGTACCTGTATATTAATGTATAGTACACATTACAGTTGTGTGAAGTAGTAGCAGCAGCAGCAGCAGCAACAGCAGCAACAATAGCGGTAGAAGTCGTAGTAATAGTAGTAGTAGAAGCAGCAACAGCAGCAAAGTAGTAATGGATACTTTTATAACACATTATCCAGAGAACTGGATCAGGTTCTTTACAAGAAATAACACATATACAATACACGTAATATTCTACATAACACAGAATAGTCACATGAAATACATACACCAAAATGCACTAAACAAACTATACATATGTAAAAAAAACAATCAAACAAAAACATATCCGTATTCAAATTATTTTGCCACAGTGCATACATAAATATCTATATAATCAAACATATCACACACGTGCAGAAGTAATTACTGTTTGGATGGAAATGCTCCGGCCAGATTTGGTGCAGGAAGAAGGGATGACTATTAAGGCCAGTTCTGAAAGAGTTGAGGGGACAGAAAGTCGAAGTTGTCAGGGAGATTATTCCAAGTCGTTTGGGCTTGGAGAAAAAAAAAAAATCCTGTCCGCAGGCTAAATCTTAGGTCTAGTTTGACTTATACTAAGAAATCGAGTATTGGAAGAAGAGCGGAGCTGACCAGACGGAGCATAGATTTCAAAGAGATCAGCTGATCCAATACCACTGACAACGGCAAAAGGCAGAATACAGTCTATTCGATCGGAACAAGGCAACCAGTGGACAGAGTGAAGAGGAGAAACGTGGTCAGATTTAGAGGCTCTGCAAATGAGCATGGTAGCGTTTTTGGTTTTTTTTAGATTCGTTAAAGTCTGTCTAAAGCGTATACCACTGTTTTGCTTGCATCAGAAGACAGATAGTAGTGGATAGCACTGATCCTACGTAATTGATTTAAACAGGACTTTATTCGAGATCATGATGTTAAACATTTACCCGTCATGGAGCAAGAAGCTTACTGATCATATCGTAGTCTGAAAAACATATACCTTACACTCACAGTTTGCACAACAACTGGTAGACGTGGGAACAAATTCTATTCGAAAACAGCAATACACTTTAGGATACATTTCCACCAAAGCGAACACAATGATCTTACTGACCAACAGAATAAAGGAATAAATGAACCAGTAGCAACAAAGAAGAAAACGTAAAGCAAAATGAGAGAGAGAGAGAGAGAGAGAGAGAGAGAGAGAGAGAGAGAGAGAGAGACAGACAGAGAGACAGACAGACAGACAGACAGAGAGAGAGACAGACAGACAGACAGAGAGAGAGAGAGAGAGAGAGAGAGAGAGAGAGAGAGAGAGAGAGAGCGGGGGCAACCATGTCATAAAAGCTGAACTGTACATTTGAAAACAAAAACTGTCTAGATCAATATTCGTGATACTAATGAAGCACCTGCCCGCACACCCCCACAATTTACCATTCGAAAACGATTGGAATCAGAAAGAAATCTGTGTAGGATCTAAAAAAAAAATCATTAATATTGTATATACTCGAAAATTAGGAGCATATTTCAGGCAGATACTCCTAATTTTCCTGTTGATGCAATCTC
>JADBJO010000211.1:587650-590150 GCA_016801955.1 Conus betulinus | reverse complement strand
CGTTCACACACAAGCACTGCCAAAAACACACACACACACAATCAGGGGGAACCCGCGGAACTCGACGACGAAGAAGACAGAAAGGAAAAAGAAAAGAAATGAAGAGTAGGCCAGGGCCGTTCACAGACAGAACAAACAACTGATAATCCAAGACGTCTTTCCTTTCTTTGTTGGAATATTGAAGTCTCCTGGAAAAATTGGCAGACCCAGATTTTTATTATTGTATTTACTACATTTGATATCTGTTGCCTTTCTGAAACATTTACCCATAATCTTTTGATTTTTGATGTAAAATTTCAAGATTTTTTGTGCTCTCATTGTCCAGCTACAAAATTTACAAAGATGGGTCGCCCCTCCGGTGGTGTTATTATGATCATTAACAAGACCATAGCAGAATATGTACAATTTATCGATACCAATATGGAAAATGTGTTATGTGTAAAATTATTGAAAAATCTGTTACAATGTGATAAAGATATATTGTATTTTTTGCTGTTTATGTACACCGTGTGGACAGTCGTTTTTACTCAGATAAGGATTATTCTTGTACTCTTGATTTGACTGAACAATTTATGGTGTCACAAGTTCAGCAAGGAAATGATTTCTATTATGCCATTGGTGGAGACCTAAATGCTCGTATTGGAGAATGGGGCTTAAGTCTTGTCGAGGACAATGATGTATTTGATAAAGAGCAAAGTGTGTACGTACGAAAATCAAAAGATTCCTACATTAATGGTTTCGGAAAAAAAGATTGATTGATTGAATTTTGTACAGTCTTTAAGCTTACCATTTAAATGGATTGTGTATGAGAAATTTTGATGGTGCCTTCACTTTTTTCTCAGAAAGAGGAAATATACTATCGATTTCTTCTTATGCTCTATTGAATTGGTTGATAATGTAATGAAAATGCACAGTTAAAGAAAGAGTTGAATCACATCATATGCCAATCATGATGGAAATACAGAGTACTTTACCAGATACTAAATCAGACGAACAAAAGAAAAAACATACACAAGGAAGATAAAATGGGATTCTACTAAACAACAAGATTACATTTCTTTCTTAGAATCTGAAAGTTCCAAATAGTCTTAGATCAAATTATGCAGGAAATAGACTATGATGTAGACAGGAGTATAGAAAATTTTAATATACTATTAAAGGAAGCAGGGGAAAAAGTATGTGCAAGACAATAGGAATAGGAGGTCCAATCAAAACCACCAGTGGGTGGTTTGACAATGATTGTCTACTGAAGAAGAAAGAAGCTAGTCAGGCACTGAGTAAACTTACCAATATTAACAGAAAGAAGGACCCAGTAAAATTCAAAGAAAGAAAGGAGACTTACAGAATCAAAAGAGCTCTGTATCAAGAACTACTTAGAGGAAAAAAGAGGTTATATATAAAAAAAACAAATTTATGATACTCTTACACAAAAATCAGAAAGATAGTCAGAAATTTTGGAGTACAATAAGAAACATTAGGAGAAAAAGAATAAAAAAAAAACCACTTATCACAACTTTGCAATGGAAAGAACACTTTGAAAGTATACTAAATCCACAACAAAAAAATGTGTCAAATAATGACCATGAAGTACCTCAGCAAGTTATTGAAGAAGTTTTTGTTCACGATTTAGATGTAGAGATATCTGATGATGAAATAAGTTCAGCTATAAGAAAAATTGAAATCAGGTAAAGCATCAGGATTAGACGAAATTCCTGCAGAATTTTTGAAAACAATAGGACATAAGATAATTCCATTCTCAGTAAAATTATTCAGTAAGTTGTTCCAAGTCGGTTATTTCTCTTTAGAATGGTCTCGAGCAGTTATAGTCCCATTACACAAGAAGGCAACATGCAGAACCCAGAAAATTATAGAGGTATATCGCTATTGTGCACATTAAGCAAAATTTTCACAGCAATATTAAATAACAGACTTTACAATTGGGCCGAAGAGGAAAACAAAATAAGCAGAGAACAAGCAGGATTTAGGAAAGGGTTCTCTACAATAGATCATACTTTTACATTAATAACTATGATAAGTAACTGCTTATATGGTAGACGCAGGAGTAAACTATAAATAGCATCATCGATTACCGAAAAGCTTTCGATACTGTCAAAAGAGACAAACTGTGGACAATTCTAAGTAAACATAAGATATCAACAAAAATGCTTAACATGTTGAAAGTATTTATTTAGGAACGTGCAAGCATGCGTAAGACACGGTGCGATCTTAACGGAATTCTTTGAGTGCCCGGTTGGGGTGAAACAAGGTTGCTTACTGTCGCCTCTCATTTTCTCTTTATTAATAACGGAAGTAGCGAACAATGTTACAACGAAAAGGAAGACAAGGATACCAATTTCTACCTGGAACAGAGGAAATCTTTACCTTGTTATTTGCAGATGACATAGCCCTAATTTCCCGTAACTCCAGCCGGCCTACAAAATCAGATAAAAAATTTACAAGAAGCTTCAGATTCTTTAGGTTTAACAGTTAACCTACACAA
>JADBJO010000211.1:572650-577650 GCA_016801955.1 Conus betulinus | reverse complement strand
CCTCACAAGATGGCAAGATGGCCGACAAGACTCGCCTAATGAGAGATGCAGGTAACGACCCGTCCGCAGCCTCTGAAGCCGAACTCTCCTAATGGCCGTCCAACTCGGACAATAACTCTCGCCTGACAAACCCGGAGAGCAGCCACAAAACTTCCGGGAAACAAGTCGCCCGACTGCCAGGGGGAAGTTAAGGGGCTGATCGATGAACAGTCCGACCCTGTCGTACGACTGTGTACCTTCATACCTTCACGGTTCCTTGATAAGATAAATAAAGGGTGAATACCTTCATACCTTCACGGTTCCTTGATAAGATAAATAAAGGGCGAATACCTTCATATTTCATGGTTCCTTGATAAGATAAATGAAGGGTGAATACCTTCATACATCCACGGTTCCTGGATAAGATAAATGAAGGGTGAACACCTTCATATTCTATGGTTCCTTGATAAGATAAATGAAGGGTGAATACCTCCATATTTCATGGTTCCTGATAAGATAAATGAAGGGTGAACACCTTCATATTTCATGGTTCCTTGATGAGATAAATGAAGGGTGAATACCTCCATATTTCATGGTTCCTTGATAAGATAAATGAAGAGTGAACACCTTCATATTTCATGGTTCCTTGATGTGATAAATGAAGGGCGAATACCTCCATATTTCATGGTTCCTTGATAAGATAAATGAAGGGTGAATACCTCCATATCTTCACGGTTCTTTGATTAGATAAATGAAGGGCCAATACCTTCATACCGTCATGGATACTTGATGAGATAAATGAAGGGTGAATACCTTTATACCTTCACGGTTCCTTGATAAGATAAATGAAGGGTGAATGTTTTCACTTCATCCGCACTTGTTACCCCCAAAGGCTGTATTATCGTTTTGTAATGAAATGCAAGAAAACTCGGCTCTGTCATTGTCCGATATATTTTCTGCAAATCATTATTTTTTTTAAAAATCAGTATATGTAACTTTTGTGTTCATACTTTTTGATTTATTAGCTAAACTCATTTTGTCTGTGTTCATACTTTTCGATTGATTAGCTAAACTCATTTCGTCTGTGTTCATACTTTTCGATTTATTAGCTAAACTCATTTCGTCTGTGTCCATATTTTTTATTTATTAGCTGAACTGATTTTGTCTGTGTTCATACTTTTTGATTTATTAGCTAAACCGATTTCGTCCGTGTTCATACTTTCTGATTTATTAGCTTCGTCACTTCGTCTAAACTTGTCTTATTCTCTCTGGCTCACGATGTCGTCGGGAAAAAAAAAATAAGTCACCAAATCATTTTTCATTCGTTTCCCCAAAGCAGCACATCATCCAATAAGAAAATGGCTTCAAAATGATCACACACGGAGTGAGGGTTAAATGGCCAGACATGAATCAAGAGCAGAATGCATGCGGCAATATGCGCTCATGTGAGCTCGAGCGCAGGTCAGCCTCCAGCCTGAAAGACGTTAACGAGCTGATAATGAACACGCGCCGGTCCTGCCCAAGTGAACTTGTCGGTCTCTCGTAAGTCTTCCTTGGTATCATCATGCACTGCAGGCCAACTCAGATCAAACTTACCTTCCAGTCAGATGCCAGTCTGATGCTGAGAGAAGAAAAACGATTCGCCGTCAGGTCTACGTTCATGGGAAAGCTTTGCAGAAACAGGACAGGGTTTCTGGCGCGGCTTGCACTGTGTAATGTACGTCTGTCAGTCTGTCTTGTCTGTCTGTCTGTCTGTGTGGATTTACAGTAAAACTGTAAAGTTTTTTTCGCACAACTTAATATCTAGAAATCGTTACACTCGAGGTCTATACGGAATCAGCAGAAATTCACTGAACACCAGCATTGTGACCCGCGGTAGTGCAGGTTCCTCTCTGCTTGGTTGTCTCGAGGAGACCCGATGCTGATTGCTTCCTACGCACTGCCGATGCTGGAACTGCAAGAAAACAGAATGGGTGTGGCTGTGTACGAAGTGTGCGAAGTTAAGTAGCAGGGAGTGATGCCAGTGAGGGGGCACCAAAGAAGAGACAAGGAAGCACCTCTAGATGTACAACTCACAAAAGGCGAAGGAAATTCGTTCGCAAGCTAGCGAAAGTGTTGTGTGGCAGAGGAATACACTCCTCGTTTGCACGAGGAGTGGCATAAGCGCGATGGGTTTTCAGGCTGTTTTTATATGCTGGTGATTTTGATCTTATATTCCCCCAATGTGTTGTCCCACAAAACTAATTATGTATGATACAACTTAAAAGATAGTACAACAGCCCCTTTAAGATTCGCCATTGAGAAAATGACTCAAATAAAGTCATGAATGAGCAGGATTACGCGATGTGCACTTTGACTAGTGTATTGCACGTCGGTGTGGAATACACGTGGGACATGGAAATCTGCTGAATGAGAGTTACTGATTGTATTAGTTCCTGTGAGGGGTATGCCACGTTGTCGGACTGGAGCACAATATTGCCGGGCTGTCGATCGGCACCTTTAGCGAAGTCTTCAGAGTGGCTAAACCGTCGGCCCAAACATTTCCCCCCCCTCATTTTCCACTCGGAGAGCCGCGGGGAGGACATTTATTAGAGGCCATCGATCCCAGGAACAACGGGTCCCAGTGAGATTATCAAAGTAATAGAAGGCTTTAGACAGGACAGACTTTTAGCATCGATCGGGGGATCCTAGGCTTTTCCATCCGTCAAACTCATTCTTCTGGTCCCTGGACCGACGCGACAAGACCGAGTTCTCGGTGATTCGCTTTTTTTTTTTTTCTTTGTCGTCGCTGTTGATGGGACATGCTTTCAATGGCACCGAGGCCTGCAAATGAAAGACCTCCGATGTCTTTAGCGGCTATTCTGGATCAGAAATCGTTCGCAGGCCTCTTATTTGAATGATGATGTAATGCATCAACAGCGGTTTAGACTGATTTCGTTTTTAAGTCAAAACACTGAGAACATCATGATGTTGTGTCAATGATGTACTGACTTGCACAGCCAGGGGAGGTAAGTCATGTTACATTTTGTTCTCGGAGTTCTGGAGTAAATTAAATGGGAAAAAAAAATGTACACGCATACACATCTGAATGTGGCCCCTGCCTAATATAATATGTTTACAATTCTTGAGTTAGTGTTGTTCATGTGTAACATGCTTGACCCCTCCAATCTCCTCCCCTCTGTCCCTCCCTCTTTCTCACTCTTTTTTCCCCTAATGTTTTCTCATATCCTCCTCTCTTTCCCCTCCCTTACTGTAGCCCACTGCCTTAAATAAAGTGTTTCATCTCCTCCCTGTCTGTAGCCCACTGCCCTTGATAAAGTGTTCCATGCCCTCCCTGTCTGTAGCCCACTGCTCTTAATAAAGTGTTTTTTTAGGAAACCCTGACGGAAACTACAATGTGTTGTCTTCATCGAAATCCCCTGAGGATGACCCCAAATGTCGAAGTATTTGGATATAAAAATTGACGTGATTGTTGTTGTTGTAGTCGTTGTTATTGTTATTGCAGTCGTTGTTATTGTTGTTTTCTTTCTTTCTTTTTCCTTTTGTTTGCGTGCGCACATAGATAGATAGATAGATAGATAGATAGATAGATAGATAGATAGATAGATAGATAAATAGAGATAGATAGACAGATAGATAGACAGATTGACTGATAGATAGATTGATTGATTAATTGATTGATTGATAAGCAAAACAGCAGAAGCATCTTACCATTCACTCATTAGACAACACCTTCAGACAGTCAGTACATCTCATACTGGGGAGCATTACGTAAGTCTGTTGGGTCATCACAGCTGCTACATCACAGTAGCAATTTGGGAGGGTGCCGTGTTTAACGCTCCCTCGGTCAGAATCATAACAATACACAGTACTCAAACATGTCGAACAGAATGGTCTTGGACACGAAGACACGGGTAAATACAAGTCCACCCTCAATGTAACCTACAGAATAGTCTTGGACATGAAGACACGGGTAAAATACAAGTCCACCCTCAATGTAACCTATAGAATGGTCTTGGACAGGAATCATGGCGAGATACATGTCGACGCTCCACAATGTCCGGTAGCATGGTCTTGGACAGGAAGACATGGGTAAGTCCACGTCCACCCTCAATGTAACTTGTAGAATGGTCTTGGACAGGGAGTCATGGCGAGATACATGTCCACCCTCCACAATGTTTGGTAGCATGGTCTTGGGCAGGGAGTCATGGCAAGATACACGGCCATTCTAAACCGGACTCTGAAGAATTATCTTCCACAGGATGGTGTTCAACAGTCATAGTCTTCCGCTGTATGTGCCCTGTCAGATGGTCTTAGACAGGGATCACGGCCAAAAATACTTGTCCCCGCTTGTGGCGTCCAGATACAGCGAGGGAAGGTTCTGGTCTTCCAACATTAGGTACTGACTGGCTTCGTGGTGGTATTCACTTTGTTTATTCCATGCATGAAATGATCAGCCGCTTCAAATATCTACTCGCCGACACCCACATTTTCCCTGCTGGTCTGATGTTTCAACGCAGAAAGAAGTTTGTTTGTCACACACACTGGCGCGGTTTTACCTTCACCGGAAAGGAGATAGTCCACGGCCCACTGTCAAGTTCAGACGATAACGGATGTAACGAGAGCTGACACCCTGGCACGAGCAGATGGTGACATTCTGGACGTTTTCACTGCTGGTTCGTGCAGTTATCAGGCCTACCTTCGCCATCCCCTCCGCATTAACCTGGGCCTGGGTTTTTCCTTTTTTTTTTTTTTTAAGACGACGTCGAGACTTCTTTGAAAACAGCAAGGACCTGTCTTGACCTTCTTTGCTGAGCGGGCTGAGAATATTTCCACGATACATTTAGCTCCTTGTCCCAGAGCATATCCCTGTCCATGACATGCTTTACCTGTTTGTGTCTTTCTCTGCATTCCAACTAGCTTTATATACGATGGTTAACTTTAAGAAGAAACTCATTTTGTAACTAAAACAGACGTACTAATTTTTTTTTAATACCATTCTAGCACTTCTTACCCAATAT
>JADBJO010000211.1:550150-555150 GCA_016801955.1 Conus betulinus | reverse complement strand
ACACACACACACACACACACACAGAGAGAGAGTTATTTTATTCTTTACTTATTAGCCATGAACAAAGTCATAAACGTACAACCGTGTACCCTCACGTCAAAATACCACACTGACAAAGTGACTGAATCATCACCCAACAATATGAAGCAAACGGATTGTCCCTCTCTATTGTTCCCTCCCCTCCCTGCCCTTTTATTTCCTGTCTTCTCCAAGCCTGTTTCATCCCTTCTGTCCCTCCCCCCCCCCCCCCCCCCCCCCCCCACACACACACACACACAAAAATCGCAACCATCGCCCCACCTCCAACCCCATCCACCCCTCAATCAACACCTCCAACCAATTCCACCCACCCACATTTGTCACATACAACTGCTAAAAAGTCAAGGAGCACGAACACAGAGCGTTCTAGTTATCTACTTGGAGGCCTGGCCTGCCTGCTTAACCTGCTGAGTAGAGGGTGAACAGCGTTCACGCCCATACGCCACTCGCACGTGCATCACGTATTAACACTGTGACCAGTTTAGTTTTGTAAGCGAAACTGGGGTTTTGAAACTGGGTGAAAATTCCATGAGTCTGGCGGATATTGTCCTCACACAACAGATCAGAGAATCAGACGAGAACACATGATTCACGTGCACCGCGTAAGGCACAGGTGTCATTTCAGTCATTTAGTCCTCTGTGTGGAGATGTTTACTTTTTGTACTTGCAGTTCTTATAGAACTTTACGATGGGAACGAAGAAATGCTGTGTCTGTGTCTGTCTGTCCGTGGTTTAAAATGTGTTCCACTCGCTCCAGACTAACTGCTGGACCGATCTTTCTGAAAATTTGTAGATATGTTCATTATGGGTCACGGATAATGCCCGATATTTTATTTTATCAGAATAGCCGTTCCTAACGGCTATAAATGATAGTTTTGTGATGTACAGTTTAAGCAATAACGGTTTATAAGCTTAAGTATAACCGAAGTATGGAAGTACATCGCTAGTATAGTGGATAGTTTTCCCGCTGTCGTGCGGGAGTCCCAGGTTCAATTCCCTGCCGGGGAGAGCGATTTTTTCTCTCTTTTCTCTTACGTACAAAATTTCCACCACCAAAAGGGGAGAAGTGCTTTAGTGACTGATTTATATATATATTTGTTGTTGTCGTACTTCTACTTACTGGGAGTACCTTTATATGCTTTGCATCTTGTTTTTGTGTACTCCCAGTTCTTATAGAACAGGGACTACTTTAGAATGGGAACGAAGAAAAGCTGTGTGTGTGTGTGTGTGTGTGTGTGTGTGTGTGTGTGTGTGTGTCTGTCTGTCTGTGGTCAAAATGTGTTCCACTCACTCCAGACAAAACTACTGGGCCGATCTTTCTGAAAATTTGTAGGTATGCTCATTATGCGACGCGGATGATGCCCGATGTTTTTACTAACGGCCTGTAACAGTTTTTCTTCTTCATCGAATATCTCAGAAAGAACTAGGCCAATCTTTGTGAAAATTAGCAGGTATGTTCACTATGGGTCACGAATAATGCCTGATGTTTTAGTTGACCGTTATAGCTGTTACTGACGGCTGTAACGGCCTGTAACGGTTTTTCTTCTTCATGGAATATCTCAGAAAGGACATGGCCGATATTTGTGAAAATTAGCAGGTATGTTCATTATGGGTTACGAATAATGCCCGATGTTTTAGTTGACCGTTTTAGCCGTTACTAACGGATGTAGCAGCATGTAACGGTTTTTCTTCTTCATGGAATATCTCAGTAAGTACTTGGCCGATTCTTTGTGAAAATTAGCAGGTATGTCCATTATGGATCACGGATGTTGCCCGATGTTTTAGATTACTGTTATAGCCGTTACTAACGGCTGTAACGGCCTGTAACGGTTTTTCTCTTTTATGGAATATCTCAGAAAGTACTTGGCCGATCTTTGTGATGATTAGCAGGTATGTTCACTATGGGTTATGGATGATGCCCGATGTGTTTAAAGCTCACTCCATGCCACGAGTTTTTCCAATTGCTAATCTCTGAAAACCCGGGGTTTGTATGGGGTAGGGAAAAAAAATTCTCACAATTATAGATGAGCAGACAGACACTTGAGATTTGGTGAGTGGATACAATGCATTATTAGTCTATAGATGAACAAAAAAAAAGTAATTTACTTACCCTCTTGGTGGTGAACATGGGCTCCATTTTCTTTCAGCACTTTGCACCCTTCAGAAAACACATGTAGTAAGTGTTCCTTAACAGCTCAGAAATGTTCTACATCACATTCTAGCAGAGCTGGAGTCACTGAAGACATAGAAGATGTAGTACTGGATCAAAAACAGGTGATGGAGGATGTGAAAATAAAAAAAAATGTGTCATTACAGGATGAAAAAAACAACAAAAAAAAAAAATTCACTGTGCATAAAACACTGGTGATGAATCACTGGCAGTATTCTTTTCTGGAGTGGAAAAGCTCATGGCAAGTGACATTGCATCCTGGCCACAGCTTCACACACAATGGCAAACCATGGACTGCAAGAGGCTTGTTGTACAGAACAGACCCCTGAATCAGAGTCAAGGTAACAAGATGAAAAAAAAAAAAGATGAAAAAGTTTCTTCCACCACTTCATTGTCTTCCTATTCAGGGGCATGTAGGCCAGGAGCTGATCACTCATGTCTATTGCTGCCATGTAGTCCTGGTTTCTGTCTCTCAGGGCAGTGCCGTGTTGTGAAGCTCATCATGGTGGTTGGCAGCATCACTGTCGTCAGCACATAGTCAGGTTTTTTTGTCCTGCCACCTCAGCTCAGCAACATGACCTGCAACCATACACACAAAAATGATCATATCGGCGGTTCTTTTCTTTTTCTTATGTATCTGTGTATCCCATTGTTTGTAATGAACATTCATGTGTATGGATGCATAATTAGGTGATTTTACAAGCTATAAGTAGAACCAACCTGGATTTTTTTTTATATAATACCAGCACCATTATACATTAATACCTAAATTACTTTACAGTTAAGTTTATTCTACAAATGCACAAATTATGGATTTGTGCACAATAAATATCAGAAGAATATGCCTGGAAACGCAAACACACCCATGCACAGAGTTACGAAACATGAACATGTGTAGGTGTTCTCTCTCAAACACACACACACACACACACACACACACACACACACACACACACACACACACAGAGAGAGAGAGAGAGAGAGAGAGAGAGAGAGAGAGAGTAAATCACATATATTCAGTACATATAATCACTCATTCCCTTTGTTTATCCCTTTCTTCTCCACATTAACACATAGCACAATAATTATGTAGTAATAATTTCTCTTTACCCACCTCTGTGGAATGCTTGGACAACTCAAAGAACTGCAAAGGCTGAGCGTTGACTGGTCAGTCGTTCAATAAATCTGGTGTGCGCCTGTGAACGGATGATCGAGAGGAAATCAATAAGAAGTATTAGTCCAATCGTCAGTGAAAAATAGCCCTAAAATGTTCGACTTCTTCTCCCATTTTAGCGTCAGTATCCGAATCAAACACTTGTTGTTGAGGCCCATGTGCTGGCACAGTTTCGTCTGCTTCTTCGCCACTATCAGCGCCCACTTCAGTGTCGGAATTCCATGTCTGTCTCCCCACTGTAGGGGTCGAAATCCTCATCAGAAGAATCGTTGATGTCTTCTTCGACATCTGACCCTTCAGTCCGGATCATTTCCAGAGCGTCTTCAACGCTAACTAACAATTCATCAGGCCTACCGTGTCGAACGTTTCTGCGACGCCATCTTTTCACTCGCGCAGCACAGCTGACCGACGGTACCCTTTGTTCTCGTCGGCTAGCGAGCGAGCCACGCTACACACACAGTGCAAATGAATTAAAATTTGGTAGGGGATAATTAAGGAATCATCTCCCTTCTTGCGTTTCGTAACCCATACGTCACGCGGACAACGCGAATTTTCAAAATCCAAATCCGCATATGCGGACATTGGTAGCGAACGCTTCGTCGTACGATGTCCGCATATGCGGACATTGATAACGAGTAAGTTTTAAAGTTAATCGTTATAGCCGTTCGTTATAGCCGTTACTAACGCTATAACGGCCCATAACGGTTTTTCTTCTTTATGGAATATCTCAGAAAGCACTTTGTCGATCTTTCTGAAAATTCGTATGTATGTTCATTATGGGTCACAGATGATACCCGATGTTTAGTTTACCGTTATCGCCTTTACTAACGGCTATAACTACCCATAACGGTTTTTTCTTTTTTATGGAATATCTCAGAAAGTACTTGGCCGATCTTTCTGAAAATTTGTAGGTATGTTCATTATGGGCGACGGATGATGCCTGACGTTTTAGTTTACCGTTATAGCTGTTACTAACGGATATAACTGCCCCTAACGGTTTTTCTTCTTCATGGAATATCTCAGAAAGTACGTGGCCGATATTTCTGAAAATTTGTAGGTATGCTCATTATGGGTCACAGATGATGCCGATGTTTAAGTTTATCGTTGCAGCCGTTACTAATGGCCCACAATGGTTTTCTTCTTTTTGGAAAATCTCAGAAAGTTCTTGGCCGATTTTTCTGAAAAAAAATTATAAGTATGTTCATTGTAGGTCACAGATGATGGCTTATTTTACCAGAATAGCCATTACTAACTTCTGAACCTGGAGAAAGGTCCAGTGACGGTGAGGAAAGACCCACTGACCACAGGGCAAGTCCTGTTGACAGTGGAAAAGACTACAACTTTGGATTCTCTCTTGAGGGCACATAAGACCGTATGGCGAAAGCTTGGCTGTGTCTGGAGTGGCACTGTCTTCATCTGTCTGTGCACAGGGGTGGTTGGGTCTGTGGGGTGTGCTCGACAGCTGGAGGGTGGTGTTTTTCGCCGGTGGGCACCGCAGTCATGAAATACGGGCTGGTACACCCATGGGGATGATACTTTAAGGCTGTTATGAGTTGCAGCCTGTAGTCTGATTTACCTCTGTTCTGGAGCAGTTATGTCCCTTTTTCTTAATGGAGT
>JADBJO010000211.1:540150-547650 GCA_016801955.1 Conus betulinus | reverse complement strand
CCCTTTCTACCCGATGCGCGCCTAGGGTTATCGCGACTCTATGATATCGATAGCTGTTTGTTCAAGCGGTGGTCTGTGCGTGCCCGCATTAAGCAGAAGAAACCTCTGTCTACACTTACTTCTCAATTGTCGTTGTAAATATCCGCCTCTAATTTAGTTATTTGTTGCATTTTTTTTTTCTCCCCAGGGTTCAAACCACATGTGTGAAGATATATTTGTTTATTTGTCTTCAACCCTCTCCTCTCTCTCTCTCTCTCTCTCTCTCTCTCTCTCTCTCTCTCTCTCTCTCTCTCTCTCTCTCTCTTAATCCTCTCTCTTCACAGACCAAAACTTTGAAGCTGATAGTTTGGGGATTCTTGAACTGGGAGGGAGAGATTTAGGAGAGTAAATGCATATTTGGAAACCGGATTTGGATTTTAAGCCATTGCAGGCAAGAACACGTCATACTTGGCTGGTCCACTCATCTTAGTCAGTTAACTAATTGATTTATTTATTTACTTATTTATTTATTCTCATCGAGGAGATGGGTGGGTGTTTGTTTTTTTCTTTTTGCGTTTTTTTTTCTTGCCGGGTGGAAGCAGTTCGTTGGTGTGGGACCACTGTTCCGCGTCATCACTACCCAGTCATCTCGCGGGAGGAAGGGGTGGGGGAGGGAAGGGGGCACCTCTGACCTAGAAATCTGTTAATTTTGACCCAAACATGTTTTGAGTCCTGTGTGTAAGGCCTGGCCGGTCTGACGAAAAAAAAAGAAATACTTTCGACTTGTTCAGAGAGAGAGAGAGAGAGAGAGAGAGAGAGAGAGAGAGAGAGAGAGAGAGATGCCTACCTCTTATAGTGTAGCAAAGACCTAACAGACATCATAGTGAACTCGGAAACTCTCTGAAAAAGGGGTGTTCACAAGCAAACCCATGATACATCGCGCGCTTCAGTTCAATGCCATCTCCCAGTGTGACAGTACTGTGCTCTTCTTTCTCTCTGTCTGGAACAGAATCAAATCAACCAACATGTATTTGGGGAAGCTGTGAAAAAAAAAAAAGACCCATAGCCATTTTGGAAAGGAAAGGTCCAGGGAACAACAATCTGCTGACGTAACTGATCGGTAGTCTGTCGTCAAACGTAATATTGCTCTGTGTGGTGGGTTGACCCTATCCCCCATCAGTGCCGATGGACAGAACAGAGCTCTCACGTCAAGACAAATGACCGTCTGATTTGTCTTTTAAATTAGAATGGAATAACAGTCCAGAAACGAAACATTTCCAGTGATCTTATTTCTTTGTTCCTTTGTTTTCTTTCTTTCTTTCTTTCTGTGCCTGTGTGTCCGTTGTAAGCTCGAACACAGGATACAAAAAGTAAGCACAGAGACTGTGATTATTTTTTTTTATTTTATTTTTTTTTTTTTTTTAGCGTTTAATGGAAAAAAAAAATTATGACTGACATTTTGGTATCGCCGTTCTTATTGAAAAAAAAAAACGAGCATAATTACTATCAATGATTTTCATGCTCTTTAGACACGTGATAAAAGCGTCAAAAGACAGCCAGTCACGGAATGACCCTAATAAGAAGTTGGCAATAAAAACAGTTAATTATGAGAGTTCTCTTTCTAGGTTTCGGCATTCTGCGGCTTTCGTAAGGTTGTATTTCAAAGGCCAACAGTCAGCACAATCATAACGCCAAAATAGCGCATATACCCATGACTAGTAATATGTTTTCAAGCGTCATGTTTTACCTTTTTTAAGAGTATTTTCTATCTCATAGTACGCATCCTTAATGTGTCAACATTATCTTCTTTCACAAGTCATAATCACCTGCCTCAGGAGTCATAATTGTATATTGTCATCAATCATGATATCTCTTTTCATGGATCACAGTAACTTGTTTTTGTGAGTCATGATTATCGTTTTTCATGACTCTGAATATTCGTTCTCGTGTGTTATGATTATTTGTTTTTTTTTTATATATCCTAACACATCACCACCCATTTCCACGAGTCACATTTTGATGAGTCATAATTACTATTTTCGTGTGTTTAGTTAACTGCTTCATAAGTCATAATCTTCTGTTTTCATCATTCATAATTATCTGTTTTCGTGATGATCCCGTTTGATCGTTCTATCAGATCGAGCAGCAACGTATCAGCGGTCATACCTATCAGTATTTTCTCGAAGGAAATTGCAGTTTTTACTAAGAAAACGGCAATTACGGCCTGTTGGCACTTAAACCTATTAACTCCATAAAGACACCGCCATACTGCAGGGCAGTCCTCCAAGAGTCGTCGTTTGGTCATGAGAGAAAAATGCCAGCCAGAAATAGAACGGAAAACAGAAGACCAGGGTATCTGTCGGCAACTCCAGTTCCTTGAGTGCGGTGCCAGAGTACACAAGGGAACTAAAGTGGCCCAATGATCCTGCCGAGGGCTGGAGAACCAGGCTGCTGGAACACATGCAAGTGATCGAACCAGGAGGGCGCAGCAGCGGAAAGGAAAAGTCGACTGAAAGAAGGAGGGGGAGGGGGTGGGGGAGGGTGTGTGTGTGTGTGTGTGTGTGTGTGTGTGTGTGTGTGTGTGTGTGTGTGTGTGTGTGTGTGTGCACGAAATACTTTATTGTCATATTTGTATCTCTTCCAGTTTGTTATGATGGTCACCAGTGGTAATCAATCTGTCGTCGGTTGTGGATAATGAAAGAATGTTCGATGAGCGTTCTTTTTCTGATGTTGCTGTTGGTTTCATCATCATCCTGTGTGTGTGTGTGTGTGTGTGTGTGTGTGTGTGTGTGTGTGTGTGTGTGTGTGTTCGTTGTTGTTGGCAACACTTAATCGCAGCCCTCGCAACTTTCCTGACATTGTAGGTATAATGACTGTTGGTACGGAAATCTTTGATCTGACATAGTTACATGCAACGTGTCTTCCGCATGATTTCGATGTAAATGCGGCACATGGTATCAAATCTTTTAGAGTGTATTACGATCATATGGTAATATGTCGAAATCCAGATAGAGCCTTCATTGTGAAGAGAGAAATAGAAGATAGAGAACAGAATGGAAGGCGTAAGAGGAAGGTGGTGATGGTGGAGGTGAAAACGTCCTGTTCAGAATTTACAGAAACTAGAATTTACAGAAACTTCACTTTCTTACTAAACGAGAACCCACAGGCAATGAACCGAGTATGAACATTTGTCGTGTGCGCCAGGTTGACTGAGAGAGATAAATATGTATTTAGAGTATGTGTGAAATGATAATGATAACAGCAATAAAATTAAGAATTGGGTCTGACGACAACTACAACAGTGATGATGATGATGATGAGGAGGAGGAGGAGGAGGATAACAACAACAACAACAACAACAACAACAACACAATAATGAAAATAATGATAATAGTCATGATGATGAGTATGTTTGAAACAACAATGATAATAACAATAAAATTAACAATAAAGTCTAATGATAATTACAATCGTCATCATCTCCATCATCATCATCATCATCATCATCATCATCATCATCATCAAAATGAATACACACAAAAAAAAATATGTAAGTAGATGGAGAAATAAATGAACAAACAGACAATTACACCTCGCGACATGCTATTTGTTATTCATTGCGAGATTTGTATTGCCCACGCAAACAACAACAACGACAACAAAAACAACAACAACAACAACAACAACAAGAAGAAGAAGAAGAAGAAACAGTCAGCCTCTGAGTCAATCAGCATGTGTGATACGATTGCACGTGCACTGACATAGCAAATGAACATTTTAAAAAAATTGTATTTAACAAAGTGTTAGGTGACAAAAAGGGTGGCGTCGCTGTGACGCAGCGCTGATTGTATTTACAAAGTTTTTTAAAGTCGATTTTACGACTCCGTCTAGCTGTGATCAATGTGTGTCTGTGGCTTTGACACTGAGATGCCATTCCTCCGGTCCACTTCACGCCAGTAACATGACTGAAATACCATGTTGGTATAAAAGTACAGTACTCAAGCCCTCAACTCCACTCCACCGACCTTCCACCCTCACTTCTCGCCCACCCCATTCACACCCTCATTCCCGCTCCGCCTCCCTCTCTTCGTCCACCTCCATCCGCCTAAAGTTCGGTTTGCTTTTTACATTGAACTCTGTTGTTGTTGTTGTATTTGTTTTTTGTTGTTGTTGTTGTTGATGTCGTTGTTGCTATTTATAAAGTTAGGGCTAACTTAATACCACATTTTAAAGAAGCAGGGTACATGTAACATCAAACACACCTTTTTTTTTTGTTGAAATGTTGGGTGTATTATGAGGAGAGTAAATTTGAAGGATGCTGTATGACGTCCCTTGTTCTCGCCACGCGAAAATGATCAGGGCAGTTTTCAGCGTAAAAGAGTTCATTTACGTCGTTCACGGCTCTCCGAATCACGCCTTTGTCCAAAATCTTTGTTCTTGGATCGAAGGATCTTGCTCCAGATGTGTCTTTATGACCAGTAAACCAATAAATAAAGAAATAAATGAAAAGCATTTGTCAAAATGCAATGGGCTCGTATATCAGCATTACGTGCGACGAATTTGAGTCATGCGAGCGAGAGTGAACCTACCATGTAAAAGAGGCGACAAAACCCTTTAGCAAAATATACAATCTTTTATGTATAACGTGTACCTTTAATCTTTTACGTAAACAGCTGCTATAATATTATCTATGTTTAGAGAGAGAGAGAGAGAGAGAGAGAGAGAGAGAGAGAGAGTTCAGACTCAGGTGTTTTTGGTGTGTGTGTATTTTTTTTTTTTTCATTGAAGGCACAGCCTTGTAATTCATAAAATTGGCGATAACAATGTGTCACAAATACAGCACGAAATACAATTAATAGTACTACGAGCCCTTTAAACATAAAATGCAAAATAATGATTTATTAACTTAAGTCTTTGTGATTTTCTATACAATGCTATCGTGTAAATTGCACTTCATTGTCTGATGACGTTAATACACTAGAACAAAACAGACACGAGTGATTGTAAAATTTCGTGCAAATTAGTAAGAGAGAGAGAGAGAGAGAGAGAGCGAGAGAGAGAGAGAGAGAGAGGATGGGAGTGGTCCACCACTGGTCTTGAAACAAAGCTCTAATTACACTGTATTATTCGCTGTTGTCGTCTGTTTTTTTGCGAGGTCGTCACAACGGCAGGATCGCGCGCGCTCCTGATTCCGATAAGTCGATAGACCAGCGCCAGTAATGAAGATAATTTCCGGCCTAGGAGGAGACAACCTTGTCAGCGTGTCGTCACTTGTGTCCCCGTCAGCCTCAACACACACACTCCTCCCCATTACACTGCTTGAGGGGGTTTTGTCAACGGTCCCCGGGTTCGCCTTTGTTTCTCCACAAAAAGCCCACTCTCCCAACTCCCTCAAGTCGCATGCGTAGACAACTGCAAAGCCAGGAAGACTCTTCCGCGGAAGGAAAACGGAAAGGAAACAAAAGACCTACCATAAGAGAAGATAGCGAACTCCGAACGGAGTATGGAAGCTGATCTTTGATAACCGCTTTGTTTTTGCGGGGGAGAGGGGGGGGATGGCGGACGAGTGGATGTGGACAGGGATGTTTTGTGACCATGAGATAACGCTTTGTCTCGAGGGGGATAAAGACAAGGAGGTTAATGACTATCAGCAAACAAATGCCGTTGTCAGGATCGAGGAAGGCATTATGGTGGACCAGCGACCTGCGTGGAACAAGGAGCCGTACTTTACCCCGTTATTATTTGCTGCTTCTGTCTTATCGCCCATCCTCTTGCTTCTTTTCCTGACGTTGGTGGAGAGAATGGGGTGAAGAGGGAAGGAGGGGCAGGGGGCGGCGGGTGGGGGGTGCTGTAGTCTGCCTATCTGTCGTCCATCTCTCCGTCCCATCATGACAAGCTCCGGTGTATACAGGCGATGTACCAGTGCATCACGGCTGTCCCCCAAACACGGTTGTTCTAATTGCGGCTGTCAGTAGGAGAGGTCATTGCCACGTCTCTCACTCAGAACGGGTTCCTCTCTCTCTCTCTCTCTCTCTCTCTCTCTCTCTCTCTCTCTCTCTCTCTCTTATGTACTGACATGTCTCAACGAGCCCAGTGTGACCAGATGCGTTATCATACAACTGAATTTGTGACTAAAATCGTAGCCTAACTCGGCAGCAGCACGTGATGACTTACGGTACATTCTGCAGGTTGCCATGAAGTTCACAGAATCGACGAATTACGTTGGGTGAAATTAATACTCATAAAGAAGAGAAACATATATGAAACAGCAGGTTGAAACTATCTAGTGTCTAGTTCGGCCTCTTTCCCTTTCAAATCTAATTCATCTTTGATGTTCAAAACAAACAAAGGCTAGAGATCTGACAAGAGATCTTTTTCTAATCATTCTTAGCCATTATGTTTCTTCTGCACTAAGAATAGCAACGGCCTCTTATTTATACGGATAACCCTCTGTATTTTTTTTAAAAGATTGTTTTTTTGGTTCGTCCTTCATGGGATGCCCAAACGGAGTCGGCCAGAAGCGCTGGTTTGCCGTTATCGCGATGTGTTCTCTCTCTCTCTCTCTCTCTCTCTCTCTCTCTCTCTCTCTCTCTCTCTCTCTCTCTCTCTCTCACACACACACACACACACACACACACACACACACACACACACAAACCTCCAAATTTGGTTTATTGAATTCCTAAATTTATTTCAACAAGGTTATAATTTACGTAAAATATGCAATGTTTCTGTCTTCTTAACGCTAAAACTCCCCATTTTAGCTAAAAAAAAAAAAAATAAAAAAGAGAATGTACTGCCTTAACATTGGTGACGTATTCCACATTTGAAAACTGCGCTTTGGGGACATTTATGCTGATCTGGATTTTGTAAAATGAACTATTCATAAGATCTAAACTGTCTTAATGACTTTACTTATTACAAAAGTTTGCTAGTGTGTAGAAATCAATGCGTGTTTACAGGGGAAAGTGGGTTTTTAATAATTCCTATTGTTCGGTTTTTCACCAGTTGATAAACCCATTTTATAGGTATCCAGCACACACACACACACACACACACACACACACACACACACAAGCAAGCGCACACTCACTGGGTTTACACAATTTTCAAATGCTCTTTGAAGGACGTTAAAATGGGACGGAAAGAATACACAATTTGCATACATCATTTTGACTGATGTGCCCTTAATTTAACCTAAAGTAGATGTTCTATGACACCCACCATTTTCGGCCATAAAAATATGTTCTCTTGTTGTCGTGAAATGTTGCTTGTTCTTTCTTAAATTAATGGTTTGAAGAACTTGCATTTAAGAAAAATATTCCTGATCGTAAAATTACAAAGGGAGGAAAACATGGGGTGTTGAAGGGGTGGGAACGGGAGTCACAGAATTTCAAAGGCGTTTTTAGGGACGTGACAATTTACAGAAAGAATACAAGTTTGCATACGCTATATTGACTGACAGAAAAGCGTTTTGTTTAAGCTCAAGTAGAATGCTCTATGACTTTAAAGGGTTTTGTT
>JADBJO010000211.1:532650-535150 GCA_016801955.1 Conus betulinus | reverse complement strand
TTGCTGTCCCTATCTCACTTCAGATTTCCTTTTATACCAGTCAGGCACACCGGGGTTATCTGTACCTGTTTTTGTTCGTTCTTGTGTTTGTTTGTTTTTTTTTTTTTTAGAGAACTCAAGATCCAAAAGGCTGTGCCAGTATTGAATAAATGTTAATTAGTGTTTGTTCACATCCCAACTGTTGTTGCGGAGAACATGTGTCAGGTACAGGGCATATTGATGAGCTTAACATCCAGTGTCTGGGCGATGTGTCCTTGTTCGTTTTGTGTGCTCTGTGGTGGTCTTTCTTCTAGGCGATTTGATGTCGTAAGCAGCATTCGTTTTGGGGTAATGTGCGTGTCAATTATTCGCCACGATAGCAAACATTACTTTATTCGCTCTTCGTTATTATCAACCGCGTTTGGGACTGTCTACATCAGTACTCTACTCCTGCACAGCAAGCTCAAGCAGCGGACCAAGATGTGACATACAAGTACACAATGAAAGCCATCCTCAACAGCCGCTTCGCGACGCAGCCAGCTGGTAACACCCTCCGCTGATGAACACACATATACCATGAACTCACCCATATTTTTTATTAAGACGAACACAGATCCTCTGCCACGCAGACCAAGGGCCTCAGGACACCTGACCTCATGTCACTGTACACCCCTCGCAACATCTGCAGCCCACTGTGCGCCTGAAAGACAGGTCTCCATTCTCACAGGAGAACCCGTTCTGCGAGTGACCCGACAGAGACGAGAAGTGACAACCAAGCATATCAAACCCAAACTCGGACAGCGTGCGAGGACCATTGAAGGCTATCGTGTGGGGGAAATCATTTGTAGTGCCAGCTTTGTGTCGGCTTTCGTCTTATTGACGACATTCATCAGAAACCTCGGCTTCGACAATGATGACACAAACCACAGTATGTCATATAGACTTGTCACTTACTGTTCAATGGTATTATCACCCCCAACCTGTTAATATTAAGATTTCGTGGCCTCTCTCTCTGTCTCCGTCTCTGCCTCTGTCTGTCTGTCTGTCTGTCTGTCTGTCTGTCTGTCTGTCTGTCTGTCTGTCTGTCTGTCTGTGTCTGTCTGTCTCTCTCTCTCTCTCTCTCACACACACACACACACACACACACACACACACACATATATATATATATATATATATATATATGTGTGTGTGTGTGTGTGTGTGTGTGTGTGTGTGTGTGTGTGTGTGTGTGTGCCTGCCTGCCTGCATGTATGTATGTATCTATGTACAACTAGACTCCGAATCGTTGCTTTTCTGCATGAGAAGAAGAGCAGACCTGCATCTCTAACACGTTACTTTAGAAGACTTACGCCTTAAGGGGGAACGTGGCAAGCAAAAGAACCCGTCTTTCGTGAGTGCTCAGCAGCGAGTTTTATTGTTCCTCCCTGACAAAGGTCAGCAGAACCAGGAAGCCACAGCTGTTGACTCGTTTCACAGCTCATCAGTTTGCAGGGGGAGTGTGTGTGTGTGTGTGTGTGGGGGGGGGGGGGGGGGGGGGGGGGGGGGGGGGACTCTCTGAAATTGGGTAGATCTTCTTGTCTATACAAAAACAACGTCTCCGAAAACACAACCATGTGCACTCAGCGAAGGAGAAAATGAGAATGATAAATAGCACGGCAATTTAGTTATGTCTAAAAATCGAAAGGTCGATGTACACGGCCATTCAGAGCCAGTAATTCAGAAGGAAATTCCAAGAGGCTCTAAAAAAAACTCAGCTTTACACTAGATAGATATATACATACATACATACATACATACATACATACATACATACATACATGCATGCATGCATGCATGCATACATACATACATACATACATACATACATACATACATACACATACATACATACATAATACATACATACATACATACATACATATCAATTACTTTAATGCATCAACTTGTCAAATCAACAACAATGCACAGTAGTCCAGATTGCAGGCGCATCAATAAACGTTATCTTTCACATTCTCTCTCTCTCTCTCTCTCTCTCTCTCTCTCTCTCTCTCTCTCTCTCTCTCTCTCTCTCTCTCCCCCCCCTCTTTCCCTCTCTTCCCCACGTCCTTTCTTCTCCGGCTGGTTCCAATTCTTTGTCTGTCAGTGCTTTAGTCAGCTGATACTATTTAAAGCACAGTTTGAAAGTCACCATCTGTCAGTTTCAATGCTGGTTCATGAGGTGATTCCGCCTTGACCAAACACGCCGTGATCCCAATCATGACAGACATGCTCAAGTATTTTGCGAGTTGTTTACATTTTGTTATGGGCAGTCCTAACATTGAAAGCCCTGAAACCATTCTTTTATGAACTATGCCTAGTGAACCTATTACAAGAACAACCACTTTCGTGCTAAATCCGGCATCACTAAGAGCATAGCAAAGAGGCATGTACTTTTGAAATTTGCCCTCATAGCATGTTTGTATGAATGTGTCAAATGGGTTTGAAACCCTCGATGACGAATGCCACCGAGTTTTCGATG
>JADBJO010000211.1:502650-507650 GCA_016801955.1 Conus betulinus | reverse complement strand
CACACACAGAAAAAAAAATTAATGAAAAAGGAATTCTGCCCATTATATATAATCTTGTACCCCTTTGCACCTTTCCACCAACTCTCTGTCCCTCTTCAAACATCAAAGGAGGGTCACGAGATTTGACACGAAGCGACAGGGCGCTATTAATTTCAGCTGCGGCAGTTGATTTCTATTTTCCAGTGACAATGCCAACCCACACACATACGCGCACGTACGCACACACACACACACACACACACACACACACACACACACACACACACACACACACACACACAAACACAAACACGCACGCACACGTGCGCACGTGCGCGCGCGCACACACACACACACACACACACACACACGCGCGCGCGCGCGCGCGTGTAGATCGCCAAATGAAGAGAACACCTACAAACGGTAATACAGAAAAATAATCAACACGTTTTGAAATCTTGGACTCATTTGTCCTTCCTCCTCTTTTCTATTTTTAAGTGGGTACTCCATCCTAACAGTCCCCCCCCCCCCCCACACACACACACACACACCCACATATAGAGAGAGACACATGCATTCACAGAGAGAGAGAGAGAGAGAGAGAGAGAGAGAGAGAGAGAGAGAGAGAGAGAGAGAGAGAGAGAGAGAGAGAGAGGAGACAGACAGACAGACAGACAGACAGACAGACACAGACACACACACACACACACACACACACACACACACACACACACACACACACACACCCAGAGAGAGAGAGAGAGAGAGAGAGAGAGAGAGAGAGAGAGGCGAGAGAGAGAGAGAGAGGAGAGAGAGAGAGATCGTTATTTTTCAATAGAAATGGCCAAAGAAAACTTTAAAAGGCACAACAAAGGAAAGAAAGAAAACCAAAACAAAACAAAACAAAATTAAAAACAAATAAAGAAATGAAGATAGAAGAAGAACGCCGCAGGCTATCAGGAAACTGAGAGTGCTGCTGCTAACCACAGACACATCATAAAACTACAACATCAAACGTGGCCACCCTCCTCCTCCCCCCTCTCCTCCTGCTTCTCCTCCCTCTCAGTCCCTCTCCAGCGTCCGTAGCCATCATCATCTCTCTCATTTCCCACTCCTATTTCATCCCTTCTCAAATGCACACACGCGCGCGCGCGCCCCCGACACACACACACACACACACACACACACACACACACACACACACACACACACACACACACACACAAGCACACACACGCGCACACACACGCACGCACGCACGCACGCACGCACGCACGCACGCACGCACGCACGCACGCACGCACGCACACACACACACACACACACACACACACACACACACACACACACACACAGCTGCCTCCCTCTCTATTCTGTCTGATAGGGCAATTAAAATGTGCATAAACATGATGGCTCTTTTTAGCCGGGGTAAGGTGGTCGTGACATGGGCTAACGATTGGGCAGGCGATGTGTTCACTGTTGGCTGCCACCATCTTTCAGCTTTCTCTCATCATCATTAGTTGTTTGGGTTTTTTTTTTTTTTTTTTTTTACGAATTCCTTAATTAATTCCATATGGCAATATGAGCATCTTTCACCTTGGACCATAGGTCATTTCTGTCCGTCAGTTTGTTAGTCAGTCAGTGCAGTTAGTTAGTCAGTCAGCCAGCCAGTCAGTCAGTAAGTCAGTAAGTCAGTAAGTCAGTCAGTCAGTCAGTCAGTCAGTCAGTCAGTTAGTTAGTTCGTTATACTTGTTGGTTCGTTCTTCAGTGATTTTTGTCAATTCGTTCGTTGATTGATAAGTTTAGTATGCCCATTTTACTTGTGTTCTTGAAATCCATATCTGCATCGATACACGAATAGTAAGTTAGTTCCCCATAGTTTTCAGCTTGAATCATTGGATACTTGTTTTTCAATTACACGTTAGGTGAGTGGGGGTTTCTATGTGGTTGCTGACCAAGAGTCATTACCGATGCTTTCGTCTGTCCTGCATTACTGACAAAACTGAGTTGCACACCCACCAGCCTCATGCCCACCCCTACCCCGAACCTTCCACCCATCCCCCCTTCCCCCCCCCCCCCCCACCATCCCCCTCCATCCCCATCCCCCCACTCACACCATTCTCCGTCTTTTCAGTTCTTTTTTTCATACCTTCAGAAAAGAAACTAACAAACGAAGCAACAACAACAACCACGACAAACTAACACAAACAATCAAATATTGCCAAAGGCCAGCAGACTATAAAAAACAGAAACTGGATTCCACATTTTAAAGTTTTGTTTGTTTGTTTGTTTGATTCTTTGCTTTTGTTTTGTTTGTTTTTATCGAAAAGAATAGTTCTACCGATTTATTTAATTTTCGTTTTGTTCTATTTCTGTGTTGTACTCCAGCCAATTTTTTTTTTTTTTCCTTCTTTTCTTCCTTCCTTTCTTTTTTTTTCCTTTCCTTTGGCTTTCTTGCATGTTTATGTGTGACGATCAAACCCACAAAAATTTGTACGCAGACTGCACAAAAACTTTCTCCGAGAAGACCATTTGATGAGATTTTTATTTCATTTTTCCTTCCTTCCTTCCTTCCTTCCTTCCTTCCTTCCTTCCTTCGTTCCTTCCTTTGTTTCTTTCTTTCTTGTTTTCTGTGTTTCTTTTTCTGTCTTTACTTACTTTCTTTTCTTTTCTTTCTTATTTTTTTTTCTTTCTCTATCAATTTATCGTTTTATTTCTTTCAGGAAATACACCTTCTCCCCTTGAACCCGACTTTACACATACTTGGTGACATAGTCGACTTTGCTTTCGCATCAATCTTTCAAGGGGCCAAGCTGACTTTGTCTTTTAAGTCTTGGCGTTGTAATTTGTACCCAATTCTCGATTTTCAACTTGCTTGCGCAACCTCGAGCAGGCTGGTCCTCGTGCTCGGCTGGGCTATAAACCGCACGGCTTGTCTTCAATTTCTCAATTGCTAGTGCGCACATACGCAGTAAGTAAGCCGACGGCAGCTTAAACATGAGTCAAGACACGTTTTCAAATCAGTTCAGCGTGAATGCGTGCGTCAGTCAAGCGTGGTTTCGTCATTGAAGCGTGGACGATGTGCAGTGGGGTTGTTTATGTATGTATGTATGTATGTATGTATGTATGTATGTTATGTTTGTATGTTTGTATGCATGTATGTAGGAGAGAGAGAGACAGAGAGACGGACAGACGGACAGACAGACTGAGAGAGAGATGCATACATACATACATACATACATACATACCACCACACATATACAGACAGACATATACACATGCATGCAGACATACATACATAAATACATGTGTGCAAGCACACACACACACACACACACACACACACACACACACACACACACACACACACACACACACACACACACACACACACACACACACACACACACACACACACACACACACACACACACACACACACACACACACACACACCATACGTACGTACGTACGTACATACATACATACATACATACATACATACATACATACATACATACATACATACATACATACATACACACACACATACATACACACATACATATATACATACACGCATACATACATACATACACACACACATACATCCACATACATCCACATACATACATACATACATACATACATACATACATACATACATACATACATACATACATACATACATACATACATACATCGTTATCATACACATACATACATCGTTACATACATACATACATACATACATACATACATACATACATACATACATACATAAAGGAAAGGCAGGGGTGTCGTTACGGTCCAGTAAAGAGACAAATTGCTTGACATGAAACTCAACAATGACTGTGCTTAAATTTAGATCCAGCCGAGAGGTCATGTGTCGGTTTGAAGGGAAATGAAAGACCCAGACAGACAGGCAGAAAAAAGAAAACTAAAAATAGGTAGATAGATAATGGGTAGATATGTCAACGAATGCAAAGATTAAGGTTAAACATGTCAATGAATGCAAAGATCACCACAAAGTGATTCTTTCTTTTAAAACGTAGATAGATATTTCGACAGACAGACAGACAGGCAGGCAGACAGACAGACAGACAGACAGATAGATAGAGATAGATAGACCGATAGACATATAGCTAGACAGGAACTTAATGTTATACGTTTTTTAAGTTCTCAGCAAACATGTGACGCAGAATTCATGAAAGAAATTACAACAGAACTTTCCACCTCACACGGAGGCAAGCACCACACACACACACACACACACACACACACACACACACACACACACACACACACAGGGGCGCGCGTGCAGGCCTGCGTATCTGTTTGTTTAATTTGTTTTCTTGTTTTGTTTTTCCTTTGCTTTTCTTTTGCTTTCACTTCGTATTGTTGTGTTTTTGCCGGCTTGTTTGCTGATAGAAACGTTGGAAAAGATGGAAACGAACGTGAAAGAACAGGAAAACAAAAGCCCAAAACAACAGTGTTTGTTTGTGGCCCAAAGAGCGACCTGTCCAAGTGACCTTGACTGTCACCTTTCGTTGACCATTCATGTCCTGCTCTCATGGTGACCTCAGTTCCCATAACTTCCCCACGTCGGTGCCCTTGGTTTGGTTCTGTCGTGGTGGTGTCCTACGTGTATATGTTGGATCAGAACAGGCACCACGGAACGCCACAGAAGTGATCCAGGAGAAGGGCAGTGTCTCCTCCGGCGAGTGGCCTCACCACGACTTGACATTGATTGCTCTCTGTGCATTGCAGGGGTCAGTGCTGTGGTGGGTTGGATCGGACCGTGGATGTGGACAGAGGGAAAGAGCGGCGTGGGTGCAGCAGTTAAAGCGGCGCGCGAGAGAGAGAGAGAGAGAGAGAGAGAGAGAGAGAGAGAGAGAGAGAGAGGAGAGAGAGAGAGAGAGAGAGAGAGAGAGAGAGAGAGAGTGAGAGAGAGAGAGAGGAGAGGGAGAGAGAGAGGCCTGTCCACGTTACCTTTGCCTGTGAACCCGAAGTGAGACCAG
>JADBJO010000211.1:485150-497650 GCA_016801955.1 Conus betulinus | reverse complement strand
TTAAAGACGACGTCAATGTTCAACCACGGAATTTTTTTAAGTAGCAAAGTTTACACAAAATGATTATAGGGTTCATTCCATGTTCAGTCTTTCTCCTTCCAGATGTTTTGTTGTAGGGTGTGTGCGCAGTCTCTCCGCTGCGCTGTGTTTTTGCACATGATTTTCAAAGGCAAACAGGTACAGAACTGGCTTCATCACTGGATCTCTTCAGGTAACTTAAAGGAACAATGACTATGTTCCTTTCTTCAATTTCGGCCGGCATGGGGGACGACGACAACATTAATGGACAAATTATCATCAACATGAATTTGAACGAAAAATGAATGAACAAGCACACAAACTGCAGAGATTAAATCATCTGAAGACAGTGCTTCTGCGTATTGACTGATCAAGATTGAGTTTCATATTTTTGTCTTGATCAATTTTACGTACTAATACAAGCCAGTAGACACGTCTTCAAACAGCTGCTGAACAAATGACAAGGACTGAAAAAACTGAATAGTCTTTAAAAGTAGTGGATTGGAAGAAACTGGTAACGTTAGACTGTATATTTCAAGCAGTCAAAGACAAAAATGGAATTCATCACCTACTTCATTCACATCTACAAATTCTCTCTTCTCTCAGCAATCCGCATAATATTCCCTTTTCGGCTTCAAGTTTCTAGTTACTCTCTCACCAGTTCAGACACTGAGCAAGCAGATGTGGGAGGAATTTTCCGAGACTGGGGGAAAAAATAGCATCCACTTTGCTGTAAATAAGATAGTGGTTACTTTTTTTTTTTCTTTTTTTTTTTTAAGTGACCCCTGCGAACTTCAACTGCAAGCTTGCGTGCGTAAATGTATGACTAATATTTACATCAATAGATTAATACGTGTGCGTGACTAGGATTGGATGTGGTGAACGAGTTGAACAGGTCTGGTTAGATTTGACTGAAAAGAGGTCAGGCTGGGGAAGAGGCAGCGGCAGAGAGGGCGAGGGGAGGATGGATGATCGACTGTTACATGATTGACTATTGTGAATTCAATCTGAAGCACGCTGTTGCAATTCTCCAACGTGCCAATCCTGTTAATGCATACGAAGACGGTCACGACTTAGCAGGTGTGTATAAACAACATGCTGTTTTCTAGACAACGGCCGTTGGGGATCACCATGTCACTCACCTACCCCCACCCACTCGTCTCCCACTCACTATCTAGTTTTTTTTTTTTCCTCTGTTGTGTGCTAACCGGAGATAAAGTGCCTGTCCCTCTGCCCTCGGTTCAAAGGAATGCAAAGATGCTTGGCTGCTAAATAACATACGTTACTATTGGCTCCTCATTGACGTCATCTGAGAGAGAGAGAGAGAGAGAGAGAGAGAGAGAATTTTCCCCCTGCTCTATACTAACACACTCCCTGTGCCATCCCACTCCGTCGAGATCACGAGAGCGACTGACAACCATACGACCGAGGCTCGGGCTTATATATTAAGCTATATTTTAGTGGCGGAAAACGCGCAAGGAGCGCGAGGCCGATTGAAGCGAGCTCGCGGTGAGCGGAGCTATTTTTACGTGCGTAGAGAGAGAGAGAGAGAGAGAGAGAGAGAGAATTTTCCCCCTGCTCTATACTAAACACTCCCTGTGCCATCCCACTCCGTCGAGATCACGAGAGCGACTGACAACCATAAACGACCGAGGCTCGGGTTTTATATATTAAGCTATTTTTAGTGGCGGAAAGCGCAAGGAGCGCGAGGCCGATTGGCGTGAAGCGAGCTCGCGGTGAGCGGAGCTATTTTTACGTGCGTACATATAGAGCCGCAAGAGCGATTTCCAGTCACAACTGTATCTGACTTGAGAGCAAGCTCACGAGAGCATTTCACGTCTGCTGTTGTGTTGTGGAGTTTTGTTGTGGAGCACCTGATACGGGTTGAGGTCAGTGGATTTTTTTTTTTTTAGTGACTTCACTGCACCCGAGTTTGGTCTTCATCTGCTTCCGCCATGGCACAGGTTCTGGATCCTATGCTGAACAGTCAGGTCAACCGATTTAACCCTCTGTCCATCCCCAAATTCGAGGACACAGCATCAACATGGACTTGCAAAATGTGAGTACACATTTGTTGTTGTTATTATTGTTTTTGTTGACATTGGTGATAACCGAAAAGGAGCACACACACACACACACACACACACACACACACACACACATACAAGTTGCATCGACGTATATATTAGTTTCACCAACAGCAAATTTACAATTCCAGGTGTTTTGTTGTTTCCTTGTGATCAGAAAAAAAACTAGTGGGAAACGTAAATTCAAACAACTTATCATTAGGATGCTGAACGCTTGCTTCCCCCTAATCCTTGATTGTCTGTTTATTGGGGTGTGTGTGTGTGTTTTATTTTTTTTTTTTTTGCGGCGCACACACTTGTTTCCTTGAGGCAGCTCTGGAGGTCTTGACTGAAACAATGCATGGAGCCAGGCCGGGGGTGGGCGGTCATAGGGAAGGTGGGAAGAGGGGGTGGGGGGAGAGGCTGGACAGTCGGCGGCGGGACAGTCGCGATTTCGAGGACACAGGGAACCAATAATAATATCATCGATGAGCGGACAGAGGGGGAGAGAGAGGCTTGCAGCCCGGCAGCACTGGCAGCTGACGCCGGGAGGGAGGGAGGCTGGCACTGCAACCGGCAGCCAGCTAGCTAGCTGCTGGGGAGCTGATCGATTGGCCTGGCTGCCTGCTGGCAGCGGTTGGCAGCGAACTGGCCCTCCCTCCCTCCCTCCCTGCTGACCGGCTCTCTGTCACGACTGTCCGCACCACGTCTATCGATCTGCTCCCAGAGCCACTCGTCAGCGGGCAAGGGCTGCTCCGCCCGACTTCCCCCTCCCATCTCTGTCTCCCCCCCCCCCCCCCCCCCCCACCACCTTAGTTGTTATCCTTGTCATAGTCCTCCTGTTGCGCCCCGCCCCCCCTCCTTCTTCCCCGTCATCCCCCTTCCGTCCCCCCACCGTCTTTGTGTCGCCTCCAGGGTTGCAGACTGTGGCTGCTGCTCCACCTGTTGCTACTTGCTGATGCTCCTACCGATGGTCATGTCGACGATGTTTGATGATGACAATTGATGATGATCATGACGATGTGGGGACCATTTTAGTGGTCGTTTGATGATACCGAGGGTAGTGATGTATCATTCTCTCTCTCTCTCTCTCTCTCTCTCCTCTCTCTGTAAGTCTTTGGTTTGAATGCGTCAAAGGTTGGTTTTGTGTAGTATATAGTCGAGCATTATTTATTGACCGATTTGTGGGCTTAACCGACTTCATTTTTAATATGTGTCCATTTGTTTAGTTTTTAGTTTGGAGTTTTTTTTTTTTTCCCTTATTGTTGGTTATTGTTCGGGTATGCCTTGTAAAGCTCCCCCCCCCCTCCCCCCACCTCCCGTCGTTCTTGTTGTCTGTGTCTACCTGCCTGCCTCCTCTCTCTCTCTCTCTCTCTCTCTCTCTCTCTCTCTCTCTCTCTCTCCCTCTCTCTCCTCTCTCTCTCTTCTCCCTCTCTCCACCTCCCATCTTCTTCTCTGTCTCTGTGCCTGTTTCTTCTGTCTCTGTTTGTCTGTCTGCCTGCCCTTTCTCTCTCACTCCCCCCCCCCCCCCCCCCCCCCATCCGACTCCCTCTCCCCTCCACCTGTAAGGTCACCTCATTTAGGTCAGGGCTAACAACTGTGACCTCATTAAGGTCGGGGCTGACTGCCGTGACCTCATTGGTCAAAGGTCATGCCCCCCCCCCCCCCCCCCCTCCCAAACCCCATCTCCACCTAACCTGCCGTGAACCCATGTGGTTGTCTCCGCTAGGTGACGACGATGCGATGACAATGAACTGAGTCGAAACAATACCACTGTGATGCAGTCGGTCCCAAGATTCGATGCACCCTTTTCGAGACACGATGCGGTCGGCAGTTGTCGCAGTGCGGTCTGCAATAGTCGCAGTGCGGTCTGCAGTACTCGCAGTGCGGTCTGCGTCGCAGTGCAGTCTGCAATAGTCGCGGTCTGCAATAGTCGCAATGCGGTCTGCAATAGTCGCAATGCGGTCTGCAATAGACACGATGATGAAGTCTGCAATAGACACGATGAAGTCGGCAATAGACACGATGAAGTCGGCAATAGACAATGTTAATCAGCATGAGATACATGCTGCTCTCGCGCATAGAAGGGAACAAACTGGGGAATTAAGTTTACACGCTGCTCTCGCGCGCATAGAAGGGAACAAACTGGGGAATTAAGTTTACACGCTGCTCTCGCGCATAGAAGGGAACAAACTGGGGAATTAAGTTTACACGCTGCTCTCGCGCATAGAAGGAACAAAACTGAGGAATTAAGTTTACACGCTGCTCTCGCGCATAGAAAGGGAACAAACTCGGGTGTTAAGTTTAGAAGAAACTAGGGTATGCATTCGTTTTCTTTCTTTCTTTTTCTTTTTTCTTTTTTTTTTTTTTTTTTCTAATTGACGCCTTAACATTTTTCCACCTGTACGCGGACGGGGAAAGGTGGGTGGTGAGGGGGGGGGGGGCGGGGGGGGGGGGGGGGGGGGGGAGGGGATGTATTTATTTGTTGATTGCTGGAGATATGTAATTGTACAGTGAATTACAAGTCAATGTTTGAAAAGGGGGAAAGGAGAGAGAGAGGAGGAGAGGAGGGAGAGGGATGTGTGGGGGGGGGGGGGGGGGGGGGGGGGGGGGGGGGGGGGGGGGGAAAGGGGTTGCCCCAGTATCACCCCGTCGCTCTAACAAAACGAAGATGACATCAGATTTTCTTTCCCTGATCAACAGTTGGCTGTTCAATCACGTCATGCAACGCAACAGCAGCTGTCCAAGTCCCCAATCCCCGTCCCTTCACCCAACCCCTCCCTCCCCTCCCTCCCTCCTCCCTCCCTTTCTTCCCCACCCCAGTCCCTCCCCCTGCTTCCAGACCCTCCATCCTTCCCCTCTTCGTCCGCCCTCCCCCTCCCCTCCCCTCCCCTCCCCCTCCCCTCCCCCCGCCCTCCCCTCCGCTCTCTTCTTTGGTCTGACCGTGACCAGTGAACTTGAGGTGCAGGCGCGATCTTCTCCTCCCGTCAATGCCACGAGGTCCTGCTGCGCTGTTCCGGCTCGAACACGGAAGCTGCTCGTCGCAACAGAGGCTTGCAAGTTCATCATCGATCGGGCCAAAGCCAATCTGATTAACGACTGGGAAGAGGAGAGGAGAGGTGGAGTGAAGTGGGGGGGGGGGGGGGAGGGGGGGGGGGGGGGGGGGGGGGGGGGGGGGGGGATTTGGAGCGCTCGCTCAGTATCAGCTGGCAACGCTAGAAAATCAGGAGAGGCGAGAGTTTGTATAAAAGGTGCGTGGCCTATGCTGACGGGGTTAGTATGTAGATGGCTGAACTCTCTCTAGCAGTAGGATACCACCAGTCATCAGCAGCGTACGTATCTACGACTCCTTTCCTGTTCACAGCTGTTTAGTCCCAATTTAGGTGGGTTTTTTTTGTCCCCCCTCACATCGTTCCTATCGGTTTTGAACTGATAAAAGAGATTGCGTGACGAGTTCAGTGAGATATTGTGTTTAGGGTCACTCTAGAAATGGCTTCAGTGAACAGTAGCCCGACCCTTTGGACCCTGTATTTCGAGAGTATTGGGTTGGTACGTGGTCTACCCTGACGGCTTTGTCATCACAAAACCTTTTTAAATGAACTTTTCTTTCTCTTCTGTAAAGTAAGAGAAAACCAACATAGTCCATGCAGAGAAACAATACCAACATTTGGGTTCAAACCTAATAAACAGTCGGATGGATTTGGTTTTTTTTGTTTCGACAATGCCGAGTATTTTTTCCTTTCTTTTCTTTCCCCTCGTTGTCTCGCCCCCCCCCTCGGGTCGCGTCGTTCGTTTCATGCAGAGAGATTCGCCCCTTCGTTTCCTTCGTCGTCCTTTCTGGCTCTCGTCGCGTTCGTCCGGTCACGCGTTTTTTTCGTCCGCCGTCTCTTGTCGTTCGCCGTTCCGTCGCGTTCGTCGCCTCCAGTTTTTTTTTCGCCCACTCCCCCGCCTCGTCGTCGTTTATTTCGTTTTTGCTTCGTCGCGTATTCGTCATCGTTCGTCATTCTCGGTTTCCCTCTTCTCTCTTCTTTCTTTCCCTTTTCCTTTTTTTCTTTTGCTTTTTTCCTTCCTTTTCTTTCCTTATCTCTTCTTTCCTTTCCTTTCTTCTTCGTTTTCTCTTCTTTTTTTTTTTGAAGACCAATCTTTTTCTCGTCTCAGTGTTTCGTTTTTTCGAAAAATCGCCCCCGGCGTTCCGTCGGTTTAATTTTCTTTTTTTTTCGCGTGATTTCGAGCGTTTTTCTTCCGCCCGCAGAGTCTTTTTTCGCGCGTTCTCGTTTTTGGCGTTTCAGTTCGACCCTTTTTTCAGTCGTGTCCGGCTACACGTTTTCAGTTCGATTTTTTTTTTTCGGGTCGTTTTTTCGCGTCTTTCGGTTCCCCGGATTTTCGCAGTCTTCACGACATACGGTCATGTTTCGTCCGCTAGATCGGGTCGGTCGTTCTGTCGTCCTTCGCGGTCGTCCCAGGGGGGGTTCAGTCACGTTCCCCTCTCATTCCCGATATCGCTCTCCCGATCTCTCTCCTCCGTTCGTTCAGTCGGGGCTCTGTCGTTCATCCGCATTTCGTCCGCGTTTTCGTTTCGTCTTTTTCGTCCGTTTTTAATTCGGTCGGCGTTCGTCGTCGTTACGTTCTCATGCCATTCCCGCTTTTTTTCTTTCTCTACATTTTCTCTTTCAGTCTTGGAAGACAAAGTGCTTGTGCACGAATGCGCTCGCGTGCGCGCGCGCGTGCGCGCACACCCACGCACCCACACACGCACGCACGCACGCACACACACATACACACACACACACAACACGCACGCACGCCGCAGTCTCTCCTCTCTCTCTCTCTCTCTCTCTCTGTGTATCGTCATTTACCATTGGAGGGATCAAAAAATAGATCTATCGTCTGTGCGATGGGGGGGAAACATTTACAGACGTAACTCACCCTCTCAGTTATCTGTCGGAGGTATTGTGAAGAAGGGAAACACAAAACAACGCTACGAAAACACGTTTCATATTTCACTATTGTGTCTCGGTCTCCTTTGCTTGCCACCCAAAATCAATACGCTGTCGTGTCTTGAGCCTGTAGTTGCTGCTTTGCATAGAGGTAATTTTTTTCTTTGTTTGTCGTTTGTTTGTGTGTTTGTTTTAGTTTTGAGAAAAGAGAATCTTTTTGTGTTTTAGTTGTTCCTGTATGTCAGATCTGCTGTGACATGGTTTTGTTTTGTGGAATGAAATTGCTTGTTTTCTTCTGAGGATGTGGTTTCTTCTGCAGGATGTGGTTTCTCTCTCTCTCTCTCTCTCTCTCTCTCTCTCTCTCTCTCTCTCTCTCTCTCTCTCTCTGTGTGTGTGTAGTTGTCATCAAGTTGTATTCCTATGTGTGTGTGTGTGCGTGTGTGTGTGTTGTCAGGAGCCTATGTAGATTTTTTTTTTTTTTCTTCGTAGTGTATGTAGGTACTGGTTTTATTTGTTGTTGTCCTCTGTACACATTAGCTTGACGGCATTGTAAAACGAGGTGCGTTCCTGTATGCATGTTGACAGAGCTGGCAGGAGGTGGAGAACTTCCTGTACCCGGACAACACCCCCTACGAGAGCAGCATGGTGCACATGATGACCAGCCACACACCTCCCCCAACCCCATCCTGCCCGCCCTCCCCCATCAACACCCCTGCCAACACCGCCTCCACGCCCTCCGCCACCGCCGCTTCCCCCTCCAGCACGCTCACCCTCACTTCCCCCACCACTACCACCACCACCAACGGCCTGAAGCCCAACGAGGTGTACGACGACCTGCTGGACCTTGACTTCATCCTGAGCAACACCTCGGAGACCTCCATGTACTGTGAGGACGCTGGTGGCTTGAAGGTGAAGCAGGAGCCGGACCCCCCTGCCTGACTTTCACTCGGCTTTCTTGGACATTCCAGACATTAAGTACGACACGGCTCAGGAGATGGCGGGGCCGGGGGCCTCTCCAGTCTCGGCCCCTGCGGCTGCAGCCACGAGTCCCGTGGACAGCACACCTCCACCTATGGCCGTGGGAGGAGGCATGAAGAGCGTGCTGAAACACGAGTACCAGCCGTCGGCTTGTAACACCTACAGCGGCACTCTGACGGTCATCCCCACCTCTCAGATTCCGCCCCACCACCTGCAGAACTTCTCGCACATCTCCCCGCCGGCCTCCCCCGAGCACCGGGACGACCTCAAGTGCCGTCCCCACCTGACCATGTACGCTGCCATGGCCCAGCCCCAGCCCCACCACCAGCAGCCCCAGCAGCAGCAGCAGCACACCAGCCTTTCCTGATGCAGCCCCATCATCACCACGGGCACCAGATGCCTCCCCAGCACCAGCCCACCTTGCTGCCCAAGATGGTGCCCGGCCTTCACCAGGTGCCCCACCCTATTATCACCCCGCCGTCGTCGCCCCAGCTGGTCGACCTCCTCCTCCCCCAGCCCGGAATGGAGGGAGCCGCGGGGCAGCAGCCTAAGAAGCGAGGTCGCCGAACCTGGGGCCGGAAGCGCCAGATGACCCACTCCTGTTCCCATCCTGGTTGCAACAAGACCTACACCAAAAGCTCCCACCTCAAGGCCCACCTGAGGACCCACACCGGCGAGAAACCCTACCACTGCACCTGGAAGGGCTGCGGCTGGAAGTTCGCCCGCTCTGACGAGCTGACCCGCCACTACCGCAAGCACACGGGTGACAGACCTTTCCAGTGCCACCTGTGCGAGCGAGCCTTCAGCCGCTCCGACCACCTGTCGCTGCACATGAAGCGCCACATATGAACTGTTGGGGAGCAGCGAGGAGGACAGAACGAGGCCTGTCTGACCTGAGCTACGCAACCTACCCACACACGTCGCCCCGTCACTTGCGCACAGAAGTTTGGTCTGCTACTTGTTGGAAGGTGAGCGAGAGAGAGAGAGCTTTTTGCAAAGACAGCTCCAACGCACCGTCCGACTTGTATTGAGGACAGTAACTGCTTCTCCATTAAGTTGCTGCAGTGACTCCCGACGTACGGGGGTTTCCAAAGGGAACTCTTTTGGCTCCTGCCGTTTTTGTACCTTCAAAATGACCCAACGATGTACAGAAACTATTGTAACAAGTAGCACTTTGTGGTTGCCCCATCAGCCAGGTGCTGCTGTTGCTGTATGCCAGACCGGCGTTTTTTCCTTTACCGCCAGGTGAAGTTTGGAGGACGATGTTTTTTTAGACAGACCGTTGGTGTTTGTTTACTTAGGTACTGTTTAAGGAGAACTGCTTTTTTTTGTTTGGTTTTGAGTTACGAGACGAACGATTTTAGGAGTGTTTTGTTGTGGTAGAAAGAATTTTTTTTTTTAAGAAAATCGAAGCTCTTTGTTGTCTGCTGGTCATGTGACTGGTTCACTTGAAAAAAAATTTTTTTTTTCATTTTTTAAGATTTTTCCGGGGAAAAAATTTTGAGACTGTTGAGTAGGTAAGATTCTTTTTGTAAAAGGTGTTTTTTTAAGTTTTGATTGTTGCAGTCGAAATTGTTCTGTTTTCAGTTGTATTTGAGTGGGTGTATTTTGCATGAAAAACCCCATCTGTGGAAATACATGGTGATGGTGGTGACACCGTTTTTTTTTTTTTTTTTTTTTTTTTTTTTTTTTTTGTTATAACATTTTCATGCCATGTAAGGTGTTGCTTTCATTTTAAGTAGTGTTGACCTGGCCGTTGTCAAAACCGTCTGGCCAACCCTTCTCTTCCACTACTTTTTTTTCTTCTTGTTAAAAGGCTGTGGTTGTTAATGTGACGATCTTGTGAATTACGTTTGTCACTTTCTCTGTCTCATTCTCTGTCTCTGTCTTTTTTTCTTTTTTTTTTTTTTTTTTTTTTTGTTGTTGTTGTTGTCCTTGAATATTGGGAGTACGAAATAGAATTGTTCTCTCCAGTCGGCTGGCCCGCAAGGCAGAGGAAAGATCAGCTGAGAAAAAAAAAATTTAACTCCACCCTTCACCCCTCCAACTTCCCACCTATCCCCTCTCCTGAACAGTCTTGAAGCGCTGTTGACACACTGGCGAGCCTGTGTATCCACTTGCCCTGTCTGCATGCCTGCCTGCCTGCTGTCTGTCTGTCTGTCTGTCCACCGTTGGGTCATTACCGTTAACGCTTGGGCTGGCCCGCGCGGTGCGACCTGGGTTTCCGAGAACCCGAGAGGAGGAGATTGACCGACTGCTGTTGCTGCTGGCTGTGTCTGGTAGCACGGTTCTGGCACCTGCTGCCTACCCCCACCCCACCCCTCTACCCTTCCCCAATCGCCCCTCCCTTCCTCACCTCACCCCCCAACAACACCTGTCCCCATTTTTTGGTCCAGGGCTGCTCACTGATTGTCTCTCCCTTGGGGACTGGTCATGTGCTGACTGGCTTTGTTTGATTGGTTGAGGGCCTTTGTTGTATTGCTCGCCTTTCGTGCCCCCCTGGTTTGGTGTGTCTCACTGTCGCAGAGGGATGCTTCCTGCTGACATTGGAAGGGTTTTTTTTTTTTTTGTACATACAGACTTTTTGTTTGGTTGTTTGCTAGCATCCCATCATTCAGGGGTTTGGCAAGTTGGTTGATTTCTTTTTTTACGTAGGAAGCCCCTTCTTGGAGGGGTTTTGAATGTTTTATTTTTATGAAATGAGTGTCATTCTGTCTTAAGCAGGTTTCACCTCTTTTACCCCAGGTCCTTCCCCTTCTTTCCTGCCGTGTAGGTCTTGGAATTGGGCTGGTTTGTGTGCGCCAATGCAGAATATGTTTCATTCTTCAGTATCACTTGACATCAGTTTTTTGTTACTATTAGCTAGCCCCCCCCCCCCCCCCCCCCCCCCCCCCCCCCCCCCCCTTCTTCTCGTGCCCCTTTTCCCTCTCCTGAGCTCTTGTCCACCTCCCAACAAACGATTGCTTGTTTTGGTTAGGGACTTCTTTAGTTACCAACTGCACAGTTCCATGCTGTTAGTGGATCTTCAATGGTGGGAAAAGGCATGTCACTCTTCTGTATTTTAACAGGCCTGCCACCAGAATGCCCCCCTCACTTCACTGTCTTGAAAGTTTGTTTTCAAATAGCGATCTTGAAGATATCGGATTCATAATGAAGTGTACAGAAAATTTCATGGATGCTTGTTTGATTGTGTATCGGTTTCATAGCATGATGTACATAAGCTTTGTTGCTTGCATGTTAACTAAAAAAAAAAAAGTTTTGTTCTTTGGCCATGAAGTTACCATTTCGCAGAATGAACAGTATCTTGTGACGTTTTTTTATTTATTTATTTTTTAAATCGTTTGATTCCCACATTTTTTCATTTGATTTGAGCTATTTATTATTAATTCTTACAATTTATCATTTGAATTTGAATAGTTTTCAGTTTGTCAATATAATGAAATGTCCATGGATCTGTTTGGCCAAATACAGTGTACTGCAGTTCTGCAGATATGTTTAATAGTACGGGAGACTTGGCAGTGAACCATCTCATACTATGCTGGACTTAGCTTTTTTTGAAAGTATTTTTTCCGTAAAGACTACTTAATCATCGGCCAGCTGGTTTTGGCTTCAATAGAAGAAAAGTCCTTATACTTCACCGTGTAGTTTAAACACTTGTAATCCGAGCATATAGTCAAAGAAACATCACATCCGTGATTGGTGTGTAGTGTTTATTTCTGATTCCTTTGTTTATTCTATACACTCATCTGCCCAAGCGCAGGGCTAGATCAGATATTCACTTAGCTCTGGTTTCTAAAACACTTTATTTCCAGTCGTTTTTGCATTGCTGAGGGGAAAATAGGAAACATTTCAAAGAAAGAAAACCCAGTTGAGTAGACAAATGGAAACTTTAGGGTTGGCTTTCACTTGATGCACAACGTGAATGTAAAACAAACATGAATATTTGAATAGCCTTTTTGCATAATGTTAAATTGTTTACATTCCCATCCCCCATCCCCACTGCCAGCCCTAAAATGTTATAAAATACTTAATAGGCTTAATGCAGCATGCTCCACTGTTGACGTTTCCGGTTTTTTTTTTCTTTTCTTTTAATTTGTTTGAATTTACACTCTGTTTTCTGTGTGTGTGTGTGTGTGTGTGTGTGTGTGTGTGTGTGTGTGTGTGTGTGTGTTTAAGATATAGGAATCGTTGCTCCATAGGAAAAGAAACAAGTGCAATGTTCACCTTCTCCCATGCTTTTTTGTAGCGGATCGCATCATGTGTAATGCCGTTGATGATATTGTGTACTGGAGGATATCAAAGATCTCTGCACGGCAGGCCGTAAGCAGAGTCTTTTTTTTTGTAATGTTTGTTTTCGTTTCTTTTTGGTTTGGTCCAGAAAAGTCCAGGGCGACTCAGTGCTGTGACTGTTTGGCAGAACATTTGCCTCTGTTGGATTTCGACCATTTGTTTGCCTACTACGCAAATGATGTTTATTTTTGTGGGTCTTTTCCCCCTTTCA
>JADBJO010000211.1:480150-482650 GCA_016801955.1 Conus betulinus | reverse complement strand
AAGAATGCTGCGCTAAAAAAAAAAAAAAAAAAAAAAAAAAAAACGTCACCGAGCTGTATGTGGGAGAAACCTTAGTCCACAGAAACAAGACACACTGACAGACAATGAAGCAAACCAACAGCAGCCTGACGATCAACATGATACCATGGTGATTCGCGTCCAGACGAACACAGATCAATCCATGTCGCATGGCAGGCCTACAACTCCTGCAACCGATCTGGGAAGATGTGGAACTCTCAAAGGGCCACAATGCGTAGAAGACGGTACACTGTTATATCACAATGTCGTTTTAATTAAGAAACGGAAAATAAAACAAAACAAAAACAAAACGAAACAAAAACAAAGAATCTTGAACTGACGCACACCAATCGGCATTTGAAAGACGCAACAGTCGAACGGATGAGTATGCACAATAGTTGTACAGAAATCTATGTCTAATTTTATAACCGATCAATCAATAAAGTAATCGCCTGCTTGCTTGTTTGCTTGCTTGCTTGATTGATTGAAAAGTGAAACAATGTTTTTAATAAAAGAAAAGTAAACGAAGACAAACTGGGACAAAACTAATTTTGTGGAAAAATAGATAAAGAGCTGAGTAATATTACATTCAAGAATGAGATTCAGTAAAACAAAACTGCAAAAAATAGATAAAGAGATAAGTAAGATTGCATTCAAGAATGAGATTCAGTTAAAACAAAACTGCAAAAAATAGATAAATAGATAAGTAAGATTACATTCAAGAATGAGATTCAGTAAAAACAAAACTGCACAAAATAGATAAAGAGATAAGTAAGATTACATTCAAGAATGAGATTCAGTAAAACAAAACTGCAAAAAAATGGATAAAGAGATAAGTAAGATTACATTCAAGAATGAGATTCAGTCAAACAAACAACAAAAAATAGATAAAGAGATAAGTAAGATTACATTCAAGAATGAGATTCAGTAAAAACAAAACTGCAAAAAAAATAGATAAAGAGATAAGTAAGATTACATTCAAGAATGAGATTCAGTCAAACAAAACTGCAAAAAATAGATAAAGAGATAAGTAAGATTGCATTGAAGAATGAGATTCAGTAAAAACAAAACTGCAAAAAATAGATAAAGAGATAAGTAATATTACATTCAAGAATGAGATTCAGTCAAACAAAACTGCAAAAAATAGATAAAGAGATAAGTAAGGTTACATTCAAGAATGGGATTCAGATAAACAAAACTGCAAAAAAATAGATAAAGAGATAAGTAAGATTGCATTCAAGAATGAGATTAAGTCAAACAAAACTGCAAAAAATAGATAAAGAGATAAGTAAGATTGCATTCAAGAATGAGATTAAGTCAAACAAAACTGCAAAAAATAGATAAAGAGATAAGTAAGATTGCATTCAAGAATGAGATTCAGTCAAACAAAACTGCAAAAAATAGATAAAGAGATAAGTAAGGTTACATTCAAGAATGGGATTCAGTCAAACAAAACTGCAAAAAATTGATAAAGAGATAAGTAAGGTTACATTCAAGAATGGGATTCAGTCAAACAAAACTGCACAAAATAAATAAAGAGATAAGTAAGATTGCATTCAAGAATGAGATTCAGTCAAACAAAACTGCAAAAAATAGATAAAGAGATAAGTAAGATTGCATTCAAGAATGAGATTCAGTCAAACAAAACTGCACAAAATAGATAAAGAGATAAGTAATATTACATTCAAGAATGAGATTCAGTCAAACAAAACTGCACAAAATAGATAAAGAGATAAGTAAGGTTACATTCAAGAATGGGATTCAGTCAAACAAAACTGCAAAAAATAGATAAAGAGATAAGTAAGGTTACATTCAAGAATGGGATTCAGTCAAACAAAACTGAAAAAAAATGGATAAAGAGATAAGTAAGATTGCATTCAAGAATGAGATTCAGTCAAATAAAACTGCAAAAAATAGATAAAGAGATAAGTAAGATTGCATTCAAGAATGAGATTCAGTCAAACAAAACTGCAAAAAAAATAGATAAAGAGATAAGTAAGATTGCATTCAAGAATGAGATTCAGTAAATCAAAACTGCAAAAAAAAAATGGATAAAGAGAGAAGTAAGGTTACATTCAAGAATGAGATTCAGTAAAACCAAAACTGCAACACAAGCTTGGGAGCAATGAACAAAGAGAAAAACATCAACTGAAATCAAATAAAATGAATAAACAAAAAGTAAACGAAATAGGATGTAGTCGCAAAGTGAGACGACTGCAGGCGGAAATCTAAACAAATTTTAAATGTAATTAATAGCGAACCGCCAAGAAAACGTAGACAAACCAATCACAAGACAAAAACACGACGCGTTTAGACCTTTTGGGTCTTCTTCAGGCAAGATACAAAACACTCACAACGAAAATGAACGAGCCATCATTTATCTTCACTCGCTTCATCGCAAGGTGGGCGTTAAATGAAAACGAGGCTGTCAAGGAGGAGACAATGTGTGAGACGAGGTAGTAATGATGATAGTTATGCTACT
>JADBJO010000211.1:475150-477650 GCA_016801955.1 Conus betulinus | reverse complement strand
ATTGTGCGTACATTTTACGCAGGCATATGGTCAAGCCTTTGTCGCTTACAACGTATTTCCATTGTGTTGAAGTAAACACAAAAGCTGTAGTGGTCCCGAAATACCAATTATGAATTTCTTAAATTGTTTCTGTCTATACATATTTGTGTTTTGAGTTTGTTGTAACAGACTAACCTGAAGATATCGATGGATTGTAACTGCGCTAAAAGAACAGCGCTATGGTACACTAATAAGGTTGGTATAGTCTGGTGGAATAAATCAACATCATTATCATTATCCTCATGCTGACTTTTCTTCCCTCCACACCTCTACCCACCATTCCTGTAGCCTTTCCACTCCTCTGCACTTATTGAATATCTTAACTTCTATGCCAGCCACTATTTACTTCGAAGCTAGTTCACAGACAAGAAAATATATCTTTTCTTCTTCTTGTTCTCACTAGGTTTCCCCACTCAAGATGTCAGCTTACTCAATAACGACTTACACGCAAAAGTACGCCAAAGTCTTGACTCCCCCCCCCCCCCCCCCTCCCCCCTCCCCCCCCCCCCCCCCCCCTCCCCCCCCCCCCCCCCCCCCCTTGAGTGTTTGACTTTCGAACAATAGATGGTTTTGTTCTGTTCAACAACCGCCCGCTCATTTTCTGTTCGGTAGAATGATTTGCCCCGTACATTCTGTAAAACATTCTCAACGAAACTGTCTGGTCTTTGAAGTGACGCTGTGCCACTTTCATTTTCCGGCGTTAGTGAAGGAACTGTTTTTATGACGGTTTTATTTTAAAAAAAAAAAAAAAAGAAAAGAAAGAAAAAAAAGAAAAAAAAAAAGGTTCGTTGTGAGCCGTTAATTTTAAATCTGTCCCTTCCTTTCCCTCAGACTGTGTAACTTATTGCTGATGTGTTGCAAAATTACAGGGACACACACACACACACACACACACACACACACACACATACAGAGAGAGAGAGAGAGGAGAGAGAGAGAGAGAGAGAGAGAGAGAGAGAGAGAGAGAGAGAAGACTGGGCATAGAAAAAGAATGATACAGAGGGAAAGAGAGAGAGAAGAGAGAGGAAGACATATCACATCAGTTCATGTCAACTTGATGTCGGTGACCCTCGCCCATCCAGTGGGTTATTTCAACGAAACGAATGCATTGAACAGCAGAAAGCAAGGATATAGTGCATCTGGTTGTTTCACCATCGACTTACATGACTTAGTCCTTTGAGTTCCTTGGAGAACGTGGGGCTGAGGCAACACTGCCCCAGCGGGTTTTCGTTCAGGGCTGACCTCTTCAGCGGGGTCCATGTCATCCTGGTTGCCTTCACTTCGGAACCTATGCATCGTTGCCATGTGTGCCGAGGTCGTCCCGCCGTCCTTTTTCCCCTGGGGGGTACCATTCCAGAGCCTGTCTGTCCTTTGACGTTGGCGGGAGACTTTCGCACTGTGTGACCAAGCCAGACCCATTTTCTCTTTTCTTCACGTCCGTGTCACTAGAATTATGTTTGGGTCCCCTCCATAGGGTTGTGTGGGAAATGACTCCTGGCCCTCTGATGCTGAGGTTGTATCTGAAGGATTTGTTAATAAATGCCTGAAGATTGTGAGTGTTGTATTTTGTTGTTTCTCCTCTCCCTGTCTCTGAACCATATAACAGATCAGACTTCACGTTTAGGTTGAAAACTCTTGATCTTGGTCTGGGCTGTGGAAGGCCTTATGGGTCGCAGGGTGTTAAAAGTGCCTTGCCTTCTTAATGCGGCTATTGATTTCTTGGTCTGCTCCACCATCTTTGCTAACGATATCGCCAAGGTAGACACATTTCTAAACTTCTGTAATGTTCTCGTCTTTTAGCTGAATAGGGTCTCTTTATGTTGTCATTCTTATTGTTAATTTTGAGATGTGCTTTCTTTACTTCCATAGCCAGAAGGGATAATTTTGCTTGAGATCAGCTGCCGTGGCGGAATGGTCAGAGTGGTGGACTCACAACTGGGAGGCGTGGGTTCGATTCCCATAACAGCATTCATTTGTGGGATTTTTTCTGCCCGGACTGGCTCCTACATAGAATTGAGTTTGCTATGGGCTCAGTTGGAAATTCGGAACACACAGTCTAGTTTCATCCGCTATATGGATGCATCTCTGACAGTGCAGTTTAAATTTCCTGAGCAACACTGCAGATTCTGTATCTCTCGGGCCTGGAAAAGCCGGGGTGCATTATAAAAATAAGAGTATTGCACAGCCCCGTCATGCAGTTTCAGACCCGAGTGAAAATCCGTAGCATCATCTTCATCTTCTTTATCCTCATCAATCAGCATAAACGGAAAAGTCTCTCAAATTCTGTGGCTCCATATGCCCTATTCACTTGGTGACCTCAGTTTCGTTTGCTTCTCCGCGTCTATGCCTTGGATTTGGTTCTGTCGGAGCCACCGGTATCGACAAATTCATGGGGACTGTCGTTGGACGGATAATTATGGAGGCGCCCTCCGCAAGGACAGCTCACCCACGCCGGCTCCGC
>JADBJO010000211.1:457650-460150 GCA_016801955.1 Conus betulinus | reverse complement strand
AAAATTAATCTTTTTATTCGTTTATTTTTTGATGGACAGGGCGGGGAAGGATAAGAAGGTTGGGACTGCAAAGAGAGAGGGACCGGGGGGTGGAGGAGGAGAGGATTCAGATTCAGATTCAGATCTTTATTCTGTTAGGCCATAGCCCCTTAGAAGAGGGGTACAAAGACGGAACAATATCCTGTAACCAAAAGGAGAGAGGAGAGTCACCGTGTAACTGTGTTGTGTGTAATACTGCGTTGTGTCGTGTTATAATGCCTTGTGTTCTCTTATATCGTATTGTGTGTTGTGCGATACTGTTATGTGTTGTGTTATTGTGTATTGAGTTTTGTTAAAAATCCTTCTTTGTTGTGTTTTTTAGTGTATTGTGTTGTGTTACACTGTGCTGAGTTGTGTTATAGCGTATTGTGTTGTGTTAAACTGCATTGTGTTATGCTATACTGTGCTGTGTTGTGTGCTATACCGTATTGTGTTGTGTCATACTGCATGGTGTTGTATTCAATTGCATTGTGTTGTTTCATGTTATGTTACATTTGCTGTGTTGTTCCTTTTTTTTTTCTTTTTCTTTTTTTTTTTGTAAGAGGACCCTGATTCAGTTCAGGTGTTTTACACCGTGCTGTGTAGGCTTTGTGTTTACATCATGCTATGTAGTCTTTGTGTTTTACACCGTGCTGTTGTAAACACAATGACTACAACTACATAGCACGATGTAAAACACAAAGACTACACAGCACGATTTAAAACACAAAGACTACATAGCACGGTGTAAAACATCTGAACTGAATCAGAGTCCTTTGTGTTTTACCTCGTGCTGTTTAGAGTTTTGTGTTTTACCTCGAGCTGTTCAGACTTGGTGTTTTACCTCGTGCTGTGTAGTCTTTGTGTTTTACCTCGTGCTGTTCAGACTTGGTGTTTTACCTCGTGCTGTGTAGTCTTTGTGCTTTACCTCGTGCTGTTCAGACTTGGTGTTTTACCTCGTGCTGTGTAGTCTTTGTGCTTTACCTCGTGCTGTTCAGACTTGGTGTTTTACCTCGTGCTGTGTAGTCTTTGTGCTTTACCTCGTGCTGTGTAGTCTTTGTGTTTTACCTCGTGCTGTTTAGACTTTGTGTTTTATGTCACATTTCCGTTGCGCTGTGTTGTGTCGAACAGTTTGTTCACCCAGTAGTACACACCGCGAACATGATTCTGGTCAGGGAGATGAGGGCGGCAGAAGGAGAAGGATGACTGCCGCCTTCCATGATGCCATGCTCCGGACACAGTTCACAGCCGCTGCTGCCAGAAGGCTGTTAGACTTTTGGCCTTTATTGAGATTTAGCTTGTCAACTAAGGGTTTGCAGTTCGGACAGTCGTCTCCTTATGCTGAGGCAGACCCGTAACCTGACAATGCCTGTTTCTTCTTCGTTTTTTTTTTTTTTTTCTCTCTCATCATCTTTACCTGTATTATCTGTTGGATGCCGGTCGTCATCCAACCCCATCCCCCCCCCCCCCCCCCCCCCCCCCCCCCATCCGCTTCATTTTACACCCATCCTCCCCCCCCCTGGCCTACTTTCTCGTATAACCAATGGGGCATTCAATTGTGATTTTCCTCCGTTTAGAATATACTGTTGAAAACAGTGTTTGCTGGTGCAGTATGTATTACATACACACACACACCCAACCCCAACCCCACACTACCCCAAACACACACGTTGAGAGACAGACAGACAGACAGGCAGAGATTGGGGTCTTTCAGAAATAGCAATCTCTCACGTCTAGCCAACCTTCCCCACCCCACCCTCCCCCCTCACCCCACCCCTCTTCCCCCCTCCCCACACATCACCGTTCCGCACTCCACCACCATCCTTCCCCCCCCCCCCCCCCCCCCCCCCCCCCCCCCCCCCCCCCAGGCCTTCACACCTTCTAGCAAACCTTTCCTCCCCCACCCCACCCTCCTCTTGTTACCCCCACACCCCACCCCCCACCCTGTCCCCCTAGTCTCTCACCTCTTAAACCGGCCCGCCGAACAAGGCTAATCCGGCGCTCTTCAAACACGGGCCTCCAAGACCCATGACCTTGACTGGCCAATGTTTCGTCTCTCCTGTGACCGGCGTACTGGGTCAATAGCCATTAATCCTTCCAGAAATCGCCCGGAGCTTGCTTTCTCATGGGGGACAGGGAAGACGGCGGTAGAGGTGGAGTGACCGGACAGGGGAAGAGAGAGAGAGAGAGAGAGAGAGTGTGTGTGTGTGTGTGTGTAAGGGGTGGTGGTGGTGGTCAGGGGGGAGGGGAGGGGGGCGAGGAATAACTGGCTTCCAAACCAACGGAGCTATGTTTGGGCCGAGAAGGGTCACACGGCAGTTCCACTTCCACACCACAGGAAACTGACTAGGTGGTATTGCAGAGAGAGAGAGAGAGAGAGAGAGAGAGAGAGAGAGAGAGAGAGAGAGAGAGAGAGAGAGAGAGAGAGAGACAGACAGACAGACAGACAGGCAGGCAGGTAAGGCAGCCAGACAGACAGACA
>JADBJO010000211.1:445150-455150 GCA_016801955.1 Conus betulinus | reverse complement strand
TCTGGGTATAGTGTTATTTGAGCGATTCTTGACGACAAAAAGAGGAAAAGAGGGGTGGGATTGGGTGGAGTGGGGGGGAATAAATTAGTGTTTGCCAAACCTTAGATGCAGAACCAAATGTAAATGAGAATAATGCATGTAAAATAAGAAAGGAAAAGGAATATTTGTCTGAACAATGCATATTGTCAAAAGAAAAATAAATAAAGGGGATGAGGGGGCGGAGGAGGGTGGGGGGGAGAAATTAGTTCTGTCCGAACGATACAGAAAAGAAGAGTATACTGTCTGAACGATGCATGTGGAAACAAAATACCAATAGTGGAAAGTAATGCTGTGTGAACAACAAGACGTGTAGGTGTCACTAGAGCGAACAGAGAAGAGGGACGGGAGAAGCGCTGATCATTCAGATTAATATGGGAAAAACCCAAGGGTAAATGGGGAGGGTAGTGGTGGTTGAATCATACATGCTGGAAAAAGGAAGTCCGACTGAATGGTGTATGCAGGTGAATGTACTTTTGTCTGAACGGCACATGCTGAGAAATTTTGTTTTTTGCTCAACATTACATACAAGGAGAGGTAGGGTCTAACTAAACGGTACGCGCAGCTAAAGGTAGTTCTATCTGAACTGTACATATAGGGATTATCTGAACGGAATCATGCAGGGAAATGTAGTTCTATCTCAACGATACATATAGGCAAATGGAGGTCTGGCTAAACGGTGCATATAGTTGAATGGAGGTCTGGCTGAACGGTATATGTAGTTGAATGGAAGTCTGGTTAAACGGTATATGTAAATGAATGGAAGTCTGGCTAAACGGTACATGTAGTTGAATGGAGGTCTGGCTAAACGGTACATATAGTTGAATGGAGGTCTGGCTAAACGGTACATATAGTTGAATGGAGGTCTGGCTAAACGGTACATGTAGTTGAATGGAAGTCTGGCTAAACGGTACATGTAGTTGAATGGAAGTCTGGCTAAACGGTATATGTAGTTGAATGGAGGTCTGGCTAAACGGTGCATATAGTTGAATGGAGGTCTGGCTAAACGGTATATATAGTTGAATGGAGGTCTGGCCAAACGGTGCATGTAGTTGAATGGAGGTCTGGCTAAACGGTACATATAGTTGAATGGAGGTCTGGCTTACCAGTACATGTAGATAACTGAAGGTGTGGCTGAACGGTACATAAATCAGAAAAAGAATTAATGAGCCGCCAACGAAGGAATAAAGATTACAAAACAGACACAATGCATTTCAATCTATTGGGTCCCCCACAAGCAGGACAATATCCAAAAACAATGGACACAAAAGACGGACACACATTCAGTTACCTCTTCGATCTGGGTGCAAATTTTAGGGTGGATGAAAAACGAAGCCTATCCAATAGAAGGGAGAAGAAGAGGGAATGCATTAGAGGGGTGAAAGCAGATTAAAATGATGATAATGAATTCTAAAAAGGAAATAAGAATGGTGGTATTACTACAATATAACATAATATGATGTACTAACAATTACAATGATGATAATAACAGAAGTAACAACAATAGCAAAAACAACAGCAGCACACGGCAACATCAGTAACAATAACGACAGAAATGATGATTTAGGAGGAAAAAGTGGCAGAAGAAGAAGACGGAGAAGGAAAATTACAATAACAGGTATGATAATAACAAGAATGATGATGATGATGATGATGATGATGATGATGATGATGATGATGATGATAGCAACAATTTTATTGCTGCTTCAACAACCATTCCTCCTTCTCTATCTTCCTCCTCCTGCTTCTCCTCCTCCTCCTACTACTACGACTACTACGACTAAGACTATGATAGGGAAATGCATTTCTGACTGAGCGGTGCATGCAAAGAAATGCAGTTCTATCTGAACAGTGCCTGTATGGAATCTTTTTTTTATATGGCTGACAGTTTATGTACACAAAAAGATAGTTCTGACGGAAGGTTACATTCAGGGAAAAGTAGATCTGACGGAAGGTTACATTCAGGGAAAAGTACTTCTGACGGAAGGTTACATTCAGGGAAAAGTAGATCTGACGGAAGGTTACATTCAGGGAAAAGTACTTCTGACGGAAGGTTACATTCAGGGAAAAGTACTTCTGACGGAAGGTTACATTCAGGGAAAAGTAGATCTGACGGAAGGGTACATTCAGGGAAAAGTACTTCTGACGGAAGGTTACATTCAGGGAAAAGTAGATCTGACGGAAGGGTACATTCAGGGAAAAGTAGATCTGACGGAAGGTTACATTCAGGGAAAAGTACTTCTGACGGAAGGTTACATTCAGGGAAAAGTAGATCTGACGGAAGGGTACATTCAGGGAAAAGTAGATCTGACGGAAGGTTACATTCAGGGAAAAGTAGATCTGACGGAAGGTTACATTCAGGGAAAAGTAGATCTGATGGAAGGTTACATTCAGGGAAAAGTACTTCTGACGGAAGGTTACATTCAGGGTAAAGTAGATCTGACGGAAGGTTACATTCAGGGAAAGTAGATCTCTGACGGAAGGTTACATTCAGGGAAAAGTAGATCTGACGGAAGGTTACATTCAGGGAAAAGTAGATCTGGCGGAAGGTTACATTCAGGGAAAAGTAGATCTGGCGGAAGGTTACATTCAGGGAAAAGTAGTTCTAACGGGAGGACATATGCAGGGGGAAAGTTGTTGTGACTGAAGGATATTTGCCAGGGAAAAGGTTTTGACTGAAGGATCTATGTAAGGGAAAAGGTTTTGACTGAAGGATCTATGTAAGGGAAAAGGTTTTGACTGAAGGATCTATGTAAGGGAAAAGGTTTTGACTGAAGAAGGATCTATGCAAGGGGAAAGGTTTTGACTGAAGGATCTATGCAAGGGGAAAGGTTTGACTGAAGGATCTATGTAAGGGAAAAGGTTTTGACTGAAGGATCTATGTAAGGGAAAAGGTTTTGACTGAAGGATATATGCAAGGGAAAAGGTTTTTACTGAAGATCTATGTAAGGGAAAAGGTTTTGACTGAAGGATCTATGCAAGGGAAAAGGTTTTGACTGAAGGATCTATGCAAGGGAAAAGGTTTTTACTGAAGATCTATGTAAGGGAAAAGGTTTTTACTGAAGATCTATGCAAGGGAAAAGGTTTTGACTGAAGGATCTATGCAAGGGAAAAGGTTTTGACTGAAGGATCTATGCAAGGGGAAAGGTTTTGGCTGAAGGATCTATGCAAGGGAAAGGTTTTGACTGAAGGATAATGCAAAGGAAAAGGTTTTGACTGAAGGGCACGTGCAGGGAAAATGCTTTTCTGACCGAAGGATAACTGCAGGGAAAATACAGTTCAGACCGAAGAGCACACACCGAGGACAAGTTGTTCTATCCGAAGACCACGTGGAGGGGAAAAGGTAGTTCTGACCGAATACTTCATACAGGCAAAGATACGGCAGGAAACAATAGTGAAGATGTACTGCTGCCTGTACGCACCTCATCGCTTTGCCCGCGATGCAACGTTTGGAGGTTAGTCGCCGTTCATCCGCTTTCCGCGCGCGATGACATAGTGGGTCCTGATCAGCTTTACGTCCGATAGCAGAGAGAGAGAGAGACAGAGGGAATGACCTGCACGTACATCCATGCTTGATCACAGGTACATGAACTTGAAATTAACCTTGCTTACTTAGTAGGGCCGTGTGAGAGGCCTCTCACGTGGCCCGGGGGCCTTGCGCGTTGATGAGGTTGGGCGCAGTCTAGGGAACGCTCGTTCAGTGTCCGCTTTAGGTGTTAAGTAAAACTATGTGAGAAGAGGGTGTGGGGGGAGGGGCGAGAGAGGGGAGGTAGTGGGGAGAAAAAGTTGGGAAAGAGAGGGAGGGAGATGGGACGGTGGTGTGTGTGTGTGTGTGTGTGTGTGTGTGTGTGTAGAAAGGGGGAAAAAGTGAGAGAGTCTCTGAAAGAGAATTCGAATTTTTATGCCGTTTCCTTAAAAAATAATTTTGATATTAAATTCCAGTTAGCGATAAAGTTCGTTAAAAATGCATACAAACACGATTAAAAAAAGAAAGACAGAAAGAAAGAAAGAAAGAAAACGTCGCATTTTTACGCGGACCATTGTGCCTTCAAAGGACAGTAATCGAAATAGTGGTAGCTCTGAGTATCTTGATAACTAAACTGACACATGTAATCGTGCCAAACGAGTTTGCAAGATTCAAATGCAAAGTGCTATGCATAGTGAAGACAATATGAATCCATGTTTATGAACGAAACTGTACTCTTGATATTTGTTTCGGTGCTGAGGTTAAGCCCATGTTCCCATACGTATCCAGAGTTCTCTGGATAGCGCATTTGTGTATCAAACACGCAAAGCATTACCAACAACAGTTCACAATTTCAGACTGAGGGTAAAAACATGCAAGAAAATGTTGCCCCGTAAGCAATTTACGATGCCGATGCCCCATACAAACATCACTTGCGCCTATGGTCACCGGCCGATGCGAGAGCTTACAGTTAGGCAACTCGGCAATCAACGATCCCTTTGAAACAAATCCTCCTCAGTAGAATACGACGGGAAACATTCTGACTGAAGTTTTCCTTTCCGTGCGTCATCAGTATTGAACGAAGTTACATCATGGGGAATTCACTCTTACACACACACACACACACACACCGAGAGAGAGAGAGAGAGAGAGAGAGACGAAGAGACAAAGAGAGACAGAGACAGACAGACAGACAGACAGACTGGCAGCTGGGGTGGGCGATGAGCGGAGTGGCTGGTGATAGAGGAGGGGGAAGGTGGGTGGTAGGGAAGAGGGGGATATGAAGAAGGTAGAGGTGGTCAAAACCTCACAAACTTGAAACTGTAGCCTCGGGGACATTTTCTCTGGGAACAGTACACAGAAACGTTTGGGACACACAGAAACTGACAACAACACACACTGCTTTGTTCTTCGTTTTGGTGGCGCTGATAGTGGTGATAGTAATGGTGATGGTTGTTTTTCATCTTCCTTTTTGGTCTTTGGTCTTGGCCTCTCAGAGCCTAGGGTTCTAAAACATGGCTGACATCATTACAAAAAGTTAGAGATTCTCTCTCTCTCTCTCTCTCTCACACACACACACACACACACACACACACACACACACAATGCACATACAAACACAAATGTACAAATGTAAAGCATGGTTGTAATCATGTAAACACAAAGTTACAAAATTTTGTTTTCTCTCTCTCTCTCTCTCGCTCTCGCTCTCTTACACACACACACACACACACACACACACACACACACACACACAAAGAAAGAACACGATTGTAAAAATGCCACCCGTCCTTCCTCCGTCACCATCACGGCCGGCAGAATGTCTCAAATTCTCTTGCAACACAACGGGAAAAAAAAAAAAGGGGGGAGGGGGGGGGGGGGACGGCGGAGGGAGAAGGAAGAGAGCTGCTGACCATCATGTGCCAAAATAAACTTGGCAAGAAAAGCTACATGCTTCTGGTGACGGGGAAAAGGGGAGTTGGTGAGGGGAAGAAAGGCAGGGGTACTAGTGAGGGAGACGGTGTGGGGGAGAGGGGGTGGGGGCCGTGGAGGATGGAGAGGGAGGGGGAAAAGAAGAAAGGTGACGAAGGAGATGACGACAAACATTAAAACCCTCAAGCTTCACCCGAATGGAGGCTGCATTCCGGCAGGCACAATTTGACCGTGATATTTGTGTCCCGCGGGCAGCCGACCTTGGGACCACAAACCCGGCAAACAATGTCCCGAGATAGCTTCAGACCCTTTGCCTGTCAAGGTCGTGCCTCTCTCTTTGTTCTAGTCACAACGGCTTAGAGCTGCTGGGGGCCCTCAAGGCTAGCCTTCAGCGGGCCACCTTTTAGGTCACCGCTTGATCTATTTCGTAATAACCCGTGAGTTTAAAAAAAAAAAAAAAAAAAACCTACCACACACACTACCTTTTGTCCTGAATCACTGCAAACTTTTTATATATCACGATCTTGGATCGTCGGTTTGACGTGACTCACAAAAACAGGCGATCCTGGATCGCTCACAGACTGACATCACTCGTGTATTTTAATTTTCAGTCATTTTGTTTTAATTTTCAGTCGTTAACAACAAACATGCTCTGAATATTACCGGAAGAAAGACAGGGAAGACCTTAAAGGATTACTCTTTTTAAAGGGGTAAGGCGGCTCGAGCGAAACTGAGTCTGGGGTAAAAAGGAATGATGATATACTAGCATGCACACACTGTATCAGAAGGCAAGGACACAGTTTATACCAACAGAGACCACGTGATTCATTTATTTTTGTTTTAGAAAATCTGACCCTTTTTTTCTTTTCTTGTTATAGTTTTATATAGATCACATTCTTTTTTTCATTGTCTGACGACGAGGTTGTGAGGCTATAGACGCTATTCATCGTGGACACTGGCTGTTTTTTTTTGTTTGTTTTTTTTTTTTTTTTTTTGCAGGGTCTCTTTGCTTTACCTATAAGGCTTAGCTTTTTTCCCCAAACATTTAATTATGTTAATCTCTTTTTACATTTTCTTTTTTAACTGAAAAGGGTGGGGTGGGGAATCAAACAGAATGGTAGGTACTCTAAGCACACACTGCTCTTGTCCTCTTTAACCATGCAAGTAAATCAATAATCATATGCATATTTGTTGTACGTTTCCTTAAGTATTTATATTGCTTTTATCATTTTTCATTTGACTCTGAGGTGTTTTGTTTTGTTTGGTTTCGTTTTGTTTTTTTTTTAAGACCAAGACGTTTTTCCCAAATGGTGACCGCCTTGAAAGAGCCCTGTTTCGTCGGCCGGACTACGGTAGCAATGATATGGACAAACATGCTCTGGGAAACTAGCTGTGGTTGCCGTTAGGGGGAGATGACCGTGCAAAGCTCTCTGGTAGTGAAGGAGGATTTATGACTGGCCGAATATCTCGGTGCGCGCGCGTAATGATTGGTTGAACTCTCGTTTCAGGGATGGAGAGAAAAGCTTGGCCTAGATGTGCAGACAAGATGTGGGCTAAGCTGCACTGTTTTGAAGGTTACGGACAATGACCTGCCCGTACATTCCACAGCCCCGAGCTTCGACAGCACACTACGTCAGTAACGATCTGGGTTAAGCTGTCAACTACGTCACGGTATGCCCTGACTCATTCTTTATCCGTTCATGACGTCACGATGGGTATGTCGCGGTGTGTGAATTGTCAGTGATACACAGAATGACAAAAACAAAAACAAAACAAAGTCAAACAAAAAAACACAACCTCTTTGCTATTCGTCCACGCTTAAAGAAATCCATTCTAAAATGTCCTCGCAAACCGTGAAGAGGAAACGGTGTTGTGCGCGTTCTACATATTGCTCACATCTATTTTACTCTTTCATGCCTTTATTAAGCGTAGCGATGCGTCATATTGCGAGAAAGCTTAAAGCTAAGATTAAAATCCCATAGTCTATTGGCTGTATGGGGCAATGAACTATTAGAGGTTTTCCCATGTCTACGGCACGGCATGATGATGGAAGACGGAGCCTATTCCTCTCCCTCCACCGTTTTTAACCTTCTCATAACTGAAACCGTTTTCTGCAGGGTGGACAGAGAGGGTTTTCAGCCCTTCCTTCCACCCCCCCCCCCCCCCCCCCCCCCCCCAAAAAAAAAAAAAAAAAAAAAAATTGACGTTACGCCTGATTCGAGCTCACCACTGTCAGTTTCACAGGTGGATGTTCTAACCGTTTGGCTTGGGGCCATCATTAGTACCACGAGATAAAGCGCTCAGCGTTAACTTCTTGATAAGTGTTGGGGGGGGTCTGAACAGAGGCACTAACCTTTTCTTTTTTTTTTTATTCTTTTTTCTCCCTTTTTTTTACCATGAAGACTTTATCCAAAGACATTTCATGTGATGTCATTTTTCTTGTTCATTTTTTCTTTAGTCGTTACATTTTCACGTGAACAATTTTAGATGTAGTTGTCAGTTTACTTTGTTTTAGATCTTTGTTTCAGTTTGAGCACTTGACTTGGTTTAGATTTAAAGCATTCCAACTTTTATTACACCTCTGTTGTTAACTTGCTTGCAGCCTTAAAGTGGTCTCTCTGCTCGGCCGCTCCACAAACACTATGACTTAACATGAACGGATCAATCTTGAGCAATCTGTTTTAGTTAGGTAGGAAGATTTGTGAGCATCGTCTTTGTATCTCAGTCCGGCAATGTGGGATTTTGTCTGGAGTGCAGGAGATCCATATAACAGTGATGAGTCTTCTGTCTCTTCATCTTCTTTGCAAACACATCTGCATCCTGTGAAAACAGGGATATGCATGCCATCAGCACCAACCCACAAAACCAGTGGAGGAGGAACATTCAGGAGACAGGAAGGGTGAGGGGATGGAGGAGACTGGTACAAACAAAGGATTTTAGTTTTAGATAAGAAACCAAACTTCAGAACTTTCTTTAGCTTGGAATATCGTTCCATTATTCAAATTAGCTTGGACTTCTGTGGTCTTAGGAATGAAAGCTCTCAAAGTAAGAGATTCAACAGAGAATGGCGTTCTCCCCTGGCATGATCTGCTTAGTTGAACATTTCTCCCAGGGCACCAACAACAAAAAAGAGTTGTTTTTCTCCCCCCCTCCTCCTAATCTCCTCGTTCTTCCTCCTGTTTTTTCTTTTTTTTTTTTTTCTTTTTTTTCGTTTTCTTTCTTTCTTTCTTTCTTTTTCTTTTTTTTGCGTTTTTATCTTCGTAAGTCAAGGGATGGGGATGAGGGTATAGAAACGCATGTTAAACCCCACATACTCTCCTTTCATTAAGTAAATCGTGAAGAGATGTGGGACTGTATAACTCACCCTCTTCCTTCTTCTTCCTGGCCCATTTTCTATACACCACTGAAGAATATTCTGAAAATGAAATGAACCACAAGTGCCGTGGAAAAAAAAAAAAGATTGAAGACCAAATAGTATCACTGTAAGTTCGTCACATTTAGTAAGACATTTCCTCGTTTTGACGTCAACTGTAATTGCAAAGAGGGACCTGTAGTCAAATAGTTAGAGCGTTTACGTGCGGACTTGACGGTTGTAAGTTCGAATCGCTCGTGGGATCGGAATTGACGGCTTGAAATCCCTGCCTGTCTGTCCTAAATGGGAGCCTGATTCAGTTCAGGGAAGCTTAAGGTGGGGGAAGCAGAGGGAGGAGCTCCACATCCCGTTATGCTGTGCCCTGGACATGATGCCCCCTTCATCATTCACCGCCGTCCATCGTGGCTTAAAAAAAACGTGGTGCTGTGCAGTCGCCCCATCCTTCCCCAGTCATATTGCTTACCATTCCCCTTGCCCATCCTCTCTCTCTCTCTCTCTCTCTCTCTCTCTCTCTCTCTCTCTCTCTCTCTCTCGCCTCTAGCGTGTGTGAGAGTTGGTTTGAAAGAGCAAGTATTTGAATTAATTTCATACGCAGTTAGGACATTGTTACATTCATATTGATATCTAGTTATCTTGTTTGTTTATTTGTTCGTTGTTGTTGTTTATTTATTTGTTGTTGTTTCTGTTGTTCATATTCATTATATGCGCATGATACTGTTATAATTATCATTCAAAGGAAAGAAACACCCAAAAGAAAGGGAAGAAGGGTGAACGTGGAGGTGGCAACGTGGGAAGAATAAGGAACAGGGGTTAGGAGTGCTATGGGTCAAGCCAGAATGTGTGTGTGTGCGTGCGTGCGTGCGTTCGAGCGCGTGTGTGTGTGTGTGTGTGTGTGTGTGTGTGTGTGTGTGTGTGTGTGTGTGTGTGTGTGTGTGTGTGCGTGTGTGTGTAATGTAAGGATGCATAAATCTCCCCTCAGCTACCTGAAAGTGCTCGGGTAAGAAAAGTTCAGTTTGTCGAAATACAAAGTGTAAATTGATTATTTCCCTTCCTCGCTTTGACAGAATGGCCAACGCGTACATTCATTATTTCCCTTCCTTGTTTTGACAGAATGGCCAACGCGTACATTCATTATTTCCCTTCCTTGTTTTGACAGAATGGCCAACGCGTACATTCATTATTTCCCTTCCTTG
>JADBJO010000211.1:435150-437650 GCA_016801955.1 Conus betulinus | reverse complement strand
GCATGGTGTGGTGTAATGTATGTAGCGTGGAATTGACGACTATGCATGTGCATGGCGAAGTGTAATGTTGTTTCGTGAGGTAAAATGGAGCGTGTATGGTGTAGTGCAGTGTTACGTAATGTAGTGCAGAATAGTGGACCGTGTATGGTGTAATGCTGTGTACTGTAAACGTACCGTGGAAGAGTGAAATGTGCATAGTGTAGGGTAGTGTAATGTAGTGTGGTGCAGATTAGTGAAATGTGTATGGTGTTGTGTAGTGTAAAGTAACGTAGTCTGATAAAGTGAAATGTTTATGACGTAGTCCACAAAAGTGTTTCTATGACGCAGTGGACTGCGTAAGGTGTAGTGTATAGTATAATGCAGTGCAGTGTAGAATAGTACGCTGTGTGAGGTGTATTGTGGTGTAAGGTAGTATGGTGTGGTGTCGTGAAGCGCGTATGGTGTTCTGAGTGCAAGGTACTGCAGTGTGGAAAAGTAGAGAGTGTGTATGGAGCAGTGTTATGTAATGTTCTCTGGTGTATTAGTGTACATGGTATGGCGTAGCTTAACGTAGCGCAGTGCAGAATATTGATCTGTATTGTGTAGTGTAGTGTAGTGTAATGCAGTGTACAATGGAAAGGTCAAATGTTCATGAGTAGTTTAGTGTAATGTCATTCAGTGTAGTTATACAGGACTGTGTATAGCGTAGAGTGGTGTTACGAAGTGTAGAGTTATAAAGTGTCGTGTAGTGTGGTATAGTATGGAATAGTGTGGAATACTGGAGTGTCTGTAGTAGGGTGTGGAATATTGATGTGCGTGTGGTGCAGGCAAGTATAATGTGGGGTAAATGTGGTACAACGAAGTGTGTATGGCATAGTATGGTGTAGTAAGGTGTGACATAGTGTGGTATGGTGCGGTATGGTGTAATATGGTGTGGTATGGTGTAGTATGGTGTGGTATGGTGTAATATGGTGTGGTATGGTGTAGTATGGTGTGGCATGGTGTAATATGATGTGGAATGGTGTAGTATGGTGTGGTATTGTGTAGTATGGTGTGGTATGGTGTAGTATGGTGTAGTATGGTGTGGTATGGTGTAGTATGGTGTAGTAGTATGATCTGGTGGTGGTATGGTATGGTATGGTATGGTGTAGTATGGTGTGGTATGGTGTAGTATGTAGTATGGTGTAGTATGGTGTGGTATGGTATGGTATGGTGTAGTATGGTGTAGTATGGTGTAGTGTGGTGTAGTATGGTGTGGTATGGTATGGTATGGTAAAGTATGGTGTAGTATGGTGTGGTATGGTATGATATGGTGTAGTATGGTGTGGTATAGTCTGATATGGTGTAGTATGGTGCAGTATGGTGTGGTATGGTCTGATATGGTGTAGTATGGTGAAGTGCAGCGTGGTATGGTGTAGTATGGTGTAGTGCAGTGTGGTATGGTGTAGTGTGGTGAAGTGCAGTTTGGTATGGTGTAGTGCAGTGTGGTATGGTGTAGTATGGTGTAGTGCAGTGTGGTATGGTGTAGTATAATGGGGTATGGTGTAGTTTGGGTGTAGTGCAGTGTGGAAAAAAGTGGGATGTGCATGGTGAAGTGGGATACACGGGCACGTGCATAGTGCGGTGCAGAGCAATGTAGTGTTACATGGGTGTAGCGGAGTGTGTGTGATGTGGAGTATTGTAGCATAGTAATATACAGTGGACGGTTCATTGTGTGGTGTGGTGCCATGTCGTGTCGTGAGTGTGGTGTAGAGGAGTGTGCGTGGCAAAGTGTAGTATAACGTTGTGAAGTGTGGCATAGTGAGGTGTCCATGGGGGATTGCATTGTAATGTAGTGCACTGTTGCATAGTGGAGTATGCATGGTTTAGTGGAGTGGAGTGGAGCGGTGTGTAGTAGTGGTGTGTAGTAGAGTGGAGTGGAGTGGAAATGGAGTGGATTGGATCAGAGTGTGGAGTGGAGTGGATCAGAGTGGAGTGGAGTGGAGTGGATCGCAGTGGAGTGGAGTGGAGTGGAGTGGATCAGAGTGGAGTGGAGTGGAATGGAGTGGAGTGGAATGGAGTGGAGTGGATCGGATCGGATCGGAGTGGAGTGGAGTGGAGTGGAATGGAGTGGGGTGGAGTGGACTGGAGTGGAGTGGAATGGAGTGGAGTGGAGTGGAGTGGGAGTGGAGTGGAGTGGAGTGGAGTGGAGTGGCGTGTGGTGTGGAGTGGAGTGGAATGGGGTGTGGTGGAGTGGAGTGGAGTGGAGTGGGGTGTGGTGGAGTGGAGTGGAGTGGAGTGGAGTGGAATGGAGTGGAGTGGAGTGGAGTGGAGTGGCGTGTGTGGTGGAGTGGAGTGGAGTGGAGTGGGGTGTGGTGGAGTGGAGTGGAGTCGAGTGGAGTGGAATGGAGTGGAGTGGAGTGGAGTGGGGTGTGGTGGAGTGGAGTGGAGTGGGGTGTGGTGGAGTGGAGTGGAGTGGAGTGGGGTGTGGTGGAGTGGAGTGGAGTGGCGTGGCGTGTAGTGGAGTGGAATGGAATGGAAT
>JADBJO010000211.1:410150-430150 GCA_016801955.1 Conus betulinus | reverse complement strand
GAGGTAAAAAAAAAAACAGCTGGTGAAAATTTGTACAGTGGAGTGTGAGATAGAATGGATAGCTGGCGTGAATTATGGTCATAAACTGTGAGATAGAGTCAACAACTGGTAAGAATTATGGCAAAAAAAAAAAAAAAAACCCACCTGTGTGAGACAGAGTTGACCGCTTGTGAAAATTATGGCGACAGAATGTGAGAAAGAGTGGGCAGCTGATAAGAATTATGACAGCATAGTGTGAAACAGAGTTGACAACTGATAGGAATTATGACAGCATAGTGTGAAACAGAGTTGACAACTGACTGGCACCATCGCGACATACTCTGAGATGGAACTGACAACTGGCGAAAGAAATTACAAAACCTGTAAGATGGTGTTGAGAACTGGTGAATTATTACAACACACTCAGAAATAGAGTAGTTTTGGTGATAATTATTATCACGCACTCTGCGATGGAATTGGCGGCTGGCGAGAATCATTATCACACTTACTTCGATAGAATTGATAGCTGGTGAGAATTGTTATCACACACTCTGAGATGGGATTGATAGCTGGTGAGATTATTATCACACAGTTTGAGATGGAATTGAAAGCTGGTGAGGATTATTATCACACACTCTGCGATAGAATTGATAATTGGTGAGATTATTATCACATACTCTAAGATGGAATTGATCGCTGGTGAGAATTATCACCACGCATTTTTTAGACAGAATTGATAGCTGGTGAATATTATTTTCACGCCCTCTGAAACATAATTGACAGCTGGTGAGAATTATTACCATACACTCTAAGATGGAATTGATAGTTAGTGAGGATAATTACCACACACTCTGAGACGGAATTGATAGCTGGTGAAAATTAGTATCACATACTCTGAGACAGAGTCAATAGCAGGTGAGAATTATTATCATACACTCTGAAATGAAGCTGACAGATAACGAAAATGATTATCACACACTCTGAGATTGGGCACTTTTGCTGAGAATTATACCACACACTCCGAGTTGGAGTTGATTTGGTTAGAATTATTACCACACCCCGAGATGGAGTTGATTTGGTTAGAATTATTACCACACTCCGAGATGGAGTTGATTTGGTTAGAATTATTACCACACTCCGAGATGGAGTTGATTTGGTCAGAATTATTACACACCCGAGATGGAGTTGATTTGGTTAGAATTATTACCACACTCCGAGATGGAGATGATTTGGTTAGAATTATTACCACACTCCGAGATGGAGATGATTTGGTTAGAATTATTACCACACCCTGAGATGGAGTTGAGGTGAAAGTTATTACCACCCTCTGAGATGGAGTTGAGGTGAAAGTTATTACCACACCCTGAGATGGAGTTGAGGTGAAAGTTATTACCACATTCTGAGATGGAGTTGAGGTGAAAGTTATTACCACATTCTGAGATGGAGTTGAGGTGAAAGTTATTACCACACTCTGAGATGGAGTTGAGGTGAAAGTTATTACCACACCCTGAGATGGAGTTGAGGTGAAAGTTATTACCGCACTCTGAGATGAAGTTGAAGTGAAATGTATTACCACACACCCTGGAACTGACAGCTGGAGAGCGTTATTACAGCATCATCATATTTGAGATGAGATCGACAGCCGATGAGAACTATTAACACGCACCCTGAGGTAACTGCTGTGAACTTTGGAGAAGTATTACCAAAGATGGAGTTGGTAACTGATGAGAATCATTAACACACACTCTCTAAGAGGTGGTGGAAATACAATGAGAATTATTACAACACTCTGTTAGATGAAGGTGACAGCTGGTGAGATGTATCGCTAGACAGTTTTAGATGTGAATGACAGTTGGTAAGAATCAACACAACATACTGTCCTTTCTTTTTCCTCCTCCATGTCATGCCCGTGGCATACACAGCCGCATTCAGAGCGTTCTTCTGCAGTCTCTGTTGCGTGTGGTCTGCATTGAGCTCCCAGTTCCAACCAAGGGAACAGAGAGTTGATTTTCTTCTCTGCGTTTGGCAGAGTGAGGAAACGTCTGTCTAAGCTTTGTTTCTGTGCTGACTGAGATGTCTCTACATGCATGGGGAGGGAGAGGAGAGGGTGTGTGATAGAGGCGGGAAGGTACGGAGGTGAGGGAGGGAGGGATGGGGCGAGAGTAAATGTAGGGGGGTGGTATTTTTGTGTTGAAGGAGCTGTTCTCGGTTATGGCACCGGTCAGTAGCAAACAGTTTGCCGGTGTGCAGTTTTGTCCGTGCATCTGTCTCATTTAAAAGTGCAAGCCTCTTAAAGCTATAGCAGCACGCGATCTTGTCTTCTTTTTTGCACTTTTTGTTTCCTTCGTGGCAGAAAATGATTGCTATCTTTAAAAACAAAATGCAGTGTAAGCATGCTTCTTTCCAATCCATTCTTAATGCACAGCCACTTGAAAAACATAAGCCTATATCCTACCTTCGTAATTACATTTTCATATAGCTTTTTTCATCAGGTAAAGAAAAGAGCAGGAAAATAAACGATGAGAAAAACATAGAAGAATATTCAAAACCTGTGCGTAATTCATTTTTCGATTTTTCGAGTAAATGTGATCATTATATCTACGAAGTTTTCTTTCTCAGATGGATATTGATATTTAAGTCTCATCTCATCTCATCTCATCTCATCTCATTCCCATGACCTAGGTGGCCCTACGGGGACATGAAGGACGACTCCATCGTCGTCTATCCTCTGCTTCTCGCAGGAGTTCTGGCAGCTTGAAGCTGGTCAATTTTTCACGTTCTCCGACCACTCCCTGCCCTGCCTGCCTCTGCGCCTTCTTCCTTCAAGCGTGACTGGCATGGTTGTCTTTCCCAGCGAGTCGTGTCGCTGGGTTTTCTTCCTCTGTCTGCCAAGTATTTCCTCAGCTGTTTCATGAAATACACCTTTGAAGTTTTCGGTTAAGGTGTTGACACTCGCTCCAAAAATTTCAGTGCAGTGAATCCCCCCCCTCTTCTCCCTCCCCCCCCCCCCCCCCCCCCCCCCCCCCCCCCCCGAACTTGAAAACTGCAGCTATCTCCAGGTCTGTTTAATATCGGGGTGCATGGGGTGTCAGAGAGGTAGCATCTTTGGCGTCTGGCATCAGTACACTTTTTAGAACAGGCAGACATCACTGGTTCGTCCCTGACGTTGAACTCTCACCTTTCCCAGCCACACCCTGGTATCTGCTTCTGCTGGTGGACAAAACATACGTTAGGGGCTAGTGCGTTCTTACTCACCAGGGAATACCCCAAGCCCGCAGCAAAGACACGGAGGACACAATGCAAGACAGCAATATACCGGATCGGCCGAGGTCCAGGCACCAACGGCAGCGCCTTCCACTGACGACAGGTGGAGGTGCACAGTGTACCACTGGGGGCCACCCTACCATCAAAAAACCCATCAGAGAACATCAACATCGGTGCATTGAACGTACGCACTCTACAACTGCTCGGAGAAGTCAAGGAGCTAGAACATGAGCTTCCAAGATACCAATGGAACATCTTAGGACTTTCAGAGGTCAGATGGACAGGATTTGGAGAGACTGTGACTTATGAGGGAAACAAACTATGGTACAGTGGAGATTCAACCATTTATCAGCATATCATGGAGTAACCTTCCTTGTGAACAAGAACATCGCCTCCTGTGTCATCAGTTGTACACTAATCTCCAGCCGATTGATCTGCAATGTGCTGTCAGTGAAACCAAAGAATATCACCATAATTCAGGTGCACGCGCCAAACATCAACCCATGGAGACGAGGACGTTCAAGAATTTTATGAGTAACTGGAGAACATAATACATAAGATCTTTAAGAAAGACCTGGTCATCGAGCAAGGGGTCTGGAATGCAAGCTTCGGTCCAGACGCTGCTGACCACAATTGGCTGGGAGTGTCGGGAGATTTGGCAATGGGCAAACAAACATAGAGGCACACGCCATCTTGGGTTTGCAAGCAGTCCCAGGTTGACAGCGGCCAACACGCTCCATGCCCACAAGTTCTCAAGGAGGACACCTGGCATGCACCCAACGGGCTGCTGCACAATCAAGCTGACTTCATTCTCGCACCATGCCGATTTAAATCAAGCGTCAGCAAAGCACGAACCAGAACATACAATGGTGCCGCTACCGCAGTACCATGATATGGTGCTCATGACCATCAAAATGAAGCTTTTTAAAATGTACAGAGCAACAGCGCCAAACAAATTCGATTTAGGGAAATTCAAGTCTATGTGCATTTTTCACTCTTAATTTTTTAGCCTTTTTACGGTATAGTGCTCAGTTTTCTGCATATTAGTATTCTTGGGGGGGGGAATGACTTCACTTTCTGAAACGACCGCCTTCAGCTGTACGATGCTGTTGGACAGGAGTCGTGGTGAGAGATGACATACCGTGTAAAGGGCAGGCACAATGCATTTCATGACTGATAGAAGAGGGTGCTATCTGCTGTCTATGTTTTCATTAGCTGCTAATGTACCTTGTATGATACACAGAGAATCTGTCCTTGGGTTGGATGTGAAGTTTCACGTTTTTGCTCGATACCGTAGGACTGTAACGGCTGCTTGACCGCCCGAGGCGAGCGATCATTTGTGGTGGACAAGTGGTGAATTGGGCGACCTTCCTTCCCGGCAAGAGCAGGCTTTCAAACATCAGCGTTAGTTTCCTAATATGAACTAATCATTGCGATTGCCGAAGATCCCACTTCTGGAAACTATCATTTGAAGTAAATATTACCGACGTCGGCAACATTTGCCAGTTAGAATAGAACAAACAGGTTGTGTAGTTTTGGAGACTCGCTGACAAAGTAATGGACAACGACAAATCATGTCTTCCAGATTATATGTCATTTGGTACTTTATAGTATTAAAATCATCGCTGATCGACGGGCAGGTGGTTTTGCCTGGGGTACAGGTAGAAGGTTTGTCCAGCTGACCCCTGGGCTGGTCAGAAAAGGCTTAAACACGATGTTACGGCAGACTCTGTGCGGCTGGTCCCGACCCCCACTGCTGAGGGACCGACTCGAGCTCTAGGGAGTCCGGATACTTCAGGTTAGGGTCGGACGACGGTATGTGTGTGGTGTCCATGGTTTCTGAACACCATTGACACCCTCCACCCCGCCCCCCATCCAACTCCCAGCCCCTGCCCCCGGCTTGCAGGCATTTGGGGCACATTTGCTCTCGTAGTCCCTCTGGGGCAGGACTCGAGACTCTCTCAGGATCCCCCATTGTCCTGAAACTGATCCGGCCTGAAAGTGGTCTGCTTCTCCCTCTGTCTGTCCGATCAGCGTGATGGTGCATGCTGCATGTTGTCTGCAACCGTTCACCAAGGATTTGCTGTTCTCTAAGCCGACTTTCATTCTGAGCGTTCTTGATGTTTCTTACGAAGACTAAAACAGACTGCAGTTTTACTGAGGACAAGTCAAAATGCAAGTGAACACGCAAAGTTCAAAGGGAGGAAATGCTGATGCTGTACACATACAAAAAAGCGGTGAAATAAAGTTTCAATATTTATAACTTCATCATCATCATTATTGTCAGACCCTCATCCTGAGGGGTCGTTGGGGTACCGCTTAAACTGACATTAAACTGACAATCATCCTCCTTCTTTATCTGCCCTCTGCCGCTATCTGGGAATCGCCAAAGATTAAGTCTGTTCATTCCAAAATATTGTACTTCCACTTCATCCAAGAATGGACTGATCTGATCTTCAGACGTCGTGAGTTACAGACCTACAAATGCCCACGGCAGTAGTCCCCTGACGGCAAGTCAGCAGCAAAATCCATTGTGTCTGCATGGCCCAGCAACTTTTGGCCCAGGGACACTAGTCTCGTGACAATAATTCTATTCGTGACTTTCATACTCCGTCAATTTACAGACAGGGATAAAGTTCATCTTTTTGTTTTGGTTTTTATGTATGATTTTAATCCCTCTTCGTCCGGAAAAAAAAATATTACGCTTCAGTTCTATGGCACAGCCGTTCAAAAACAAACAAATAAAACAAAACTAACAAAATCAACAACAAAAGAAAAAAAGAAAAGGCTGGCTGAGCAAAGCTAAACATGATTGGGATTGTGGGATCATTACTGAAGGAGGAATAACTGGATTCAAAGACATCAGTGCAGAGACAGAACTCAGACGAGAAAGGACAAAAAGGAAAACACACACACACACACACACACACACACACACACACACACACACACACACACACACAGAGAGAGAGAGAGAGAGAGAGAGAGAGAGAGAGAGAGAGAGAGAGAGAGAGAGAGAGAGAGAGAGAGAGAGAGAGATCTAATAAGCAGGCAAATTATGTTCAACATTGTACATTGATCCTTTTTTCACTACCGTACAGAGGGATGGATGTTGCCGATGACTATTTATCTTCAGTGAGAAGTTGGGTAGGTTTTTTTCTTTTGCTCTGTGTGTGTTGTTGCTGTTGCTGTTGCTGTTGTTGTTGTTGTTGTTTTCGTTATTCTTCTTGTTTGTTTTGCTTTGCTTTCTCTTCAGATGACGCTGTCTTGACCCTCACGGCCAGGGCGCGTTAACCTTTGTAGAACATGTCTTTGCTTAGAATAGGCTGCTTCTTCCTCGTGTCTGTCCGTTCATCTGATGATGACGACTATCAATGTCTTCTGGAACTGTAGATCAAAGTTTTGGCATCCCCTTTGCAAACCCTCGCTTCACTAGTTTTGATTCGATGCTTCCAAGTAGGTTGATGTCATTTAGTGGCACCTGTGCAACGCATGTGAAGGTTTTAAGTCCAGAAGTCTTTCCTTCACTTGATTTTCCATAGAAATATTGAACAGAATGAGAGCGAAGAGGCATCAATAGTACACTTCATGGTTGTTTTGGAAAAGGCTCCAAGGACAATATGAAAAGAAAAACAGAGCTCTTTGATTCTTTACAGATTGTTTTTTGTGCAAATGGATGCTCAGGTTGTACACCTATTTTGCGCCAATTATGAGAAGATAAGCGGTTGCTCTTTCTTTGTTTTCATTGTCCTAAATATTGTTTGTTTTTGCTTGAAGAAGACCCAAGAGGTCGAAATGCATCTTCTTTTGTCCTGTAGACTGTCTGTATCGTCTGGCGAAACTAAAACCCTTTGTTTTTAAAAGTTACTTTATTTTCTGCCCTCAGTCAACTCTTTTGAATCTAAGTGTGATGAAATGGTTATCAAAGTTACAGCGCCTCATGACCCGCCACAACCCTTCATGCCTGACACAATCAGAGGCTTCCTTTAAGTCAACCAGGGTGTACTGGAGATCTGTGTCAGCAGTCTGATGTTAAAGATCATGTTTAAATGTTTTCCTTTTCGGCATGAATCCCGTCGGTTTCTCCCAGAGCATTTCTTCTGTGTCCCCTATCAGTCTGTTCAACATAGTTATCGACATCATTTTCTGGGGTGACTGATTTCAATAGGATCCTGTGCTTTTAAAACTTACATGTTTACTTTCCTGAATAGAGGCATTATTCAGGACTGCGTCCACTCTTCTAATTACTGTTGTGTTTCTCATGGTCTCTGATACACATTCCCATGTCTTCTGATGGATAATAATCACACAATAAGAGATACAAAAGAAAGTCCTCTCAAACAAATATATATATATATATATATATATATATATATATTCATTTATTTTGTTGTTGCTACAGACCTACATACATAATACCATACGAATGTTATCCTACAACACTGTCAGACCTGCCCAAGCAGCGATTGAGTAGCAATAGCAGCAGCAGCAGAGAAAAACGCACAATTGCGTGCTCTGATAGCCGACAAAGGAAAGCGGAGAGGACAGAGGAAGTGTGGGACTGGGGGGAAGGGGGACATCGACCGGTCTGTCTACCAAAACAAAAGCAGCCATAGATCGCAGGTGAGTTTGCTTTGCTCTGCTAATGATACGAACTGCGCACATAAGGGGGAAGAAGGAAAAAAAACACACACACGCCGACTTCTATCCCCACCAGCCTCCCTCTCCGCTTCCCTCCACCGTTCCCCCGGTAGCAGGTAAAGAGGATCAGGGATGGACGATGGTGATCACCTACCTGTCTGATTCTCACGATCTGGCGTCATGCAACTCTCTCTTTGAGGCCAGCGAACGTATTGGAGGAAATATGGCACACAGCCGGTGTCAGAGGAGTAATTTTTTTTTCATTTGTTTCGCGGCGATATTTAAGGTATGTATCCTTTTTTTTTGTCATGTAAACTATATACTTACACTGGAAAACAGGCGAAGTCGTAAGAGAAAAGGATTATAACCCAAACGATTATACTACCAACCAACAAAGAAAAAAAAAAAAAGAAAGATGGAGAGGAAGCATTTATCAGAAAATTGCTTTTTCATAGGATGAAAGGAAAAACAGTTTTATGAAATGAAGATCAGATGGGGGGAAAAACATTTCACGAAAAACACGTCAGCAGAAAGAAGTCACAATATGGAGATTCCTTTGAAAATGTGAAGTCATTCGTCAGTCGCTTCATGCGATCTCCATGCTGATGACTGACGGCGCCATGCCGGATAGCCTGTCCAGTACACAATGACATGTACTCTGACTGATGGCCATAGTCGTAGAGTGCTTGCAATTGTTTATCGAGACCGGCCTGGTCGTGACAAAATGAAGAGTAGTTCTACAGGAAAATGGCACAGACAGAAAAGAAAAAAAAAAAAACCATCTTCATCCGCACCAAACAGCAGCTGCGTGGAATATCACTTCGAACGGCAAAGCACATCTGGTAATAATGTGGGTGATGAGTGGAGAACTGAAAGGTGGAAGGCGGAGTGTTGGGATAGGCGGGGGTGGGGGTGGGGGGTGGGGGTGGGGGTGTATCCAACAGAGCGGAAGCACACTGCTGTCACACATTTTTTAGAGCAAACATTTCTTTCTTCATCTGAAGAGGAATAGCTGGATTTTTGTCCGCCAATAATAGTTTACGACGCCTTTTTTTTTTTTTTTAAATAAAAAGTTGAAGCAAAATCGGAGTCAGAGAACGTAATATCTTTATCAGTCACATTTGCATACCGTGGCATGTGGACGTTCCAGAATCAGACCGAATATTTCTAGTGGGATATTACGGACGTGGCTGAATACACCATAGCTAGACCGAAGAAGTTCTGACTGGGATAATATGGACGTGGCTGATTGCGCCATAGCTCCCATGTCACGGACGACTCAGGATAGGACTTTGCGGACGCATGGAATCTGGTGGTAGCATGTATTTTTGCAGAGAGGGCAGAGGAGGGCGTGGTTAGGGGAGGTGTGAAAGGGACAAAAAAGAGGTCTTTGCTGCTACTTCTACACGGTCATAAAATGACACTAAAAACGAATGTCATTTGGTCTTCATTTGACTCGAAGACTATATTAATTTTGTTGTGTTGTGTTCGGAGAGATCTTATCTATTGATTGAGTTCAGTCACAAAATTTCCTAACTCCAAATAATAAGTTTCATGATCTGAAAACTTGAGATCTTCCGAGCCAGAATGTGGCTTCTTTGGAGTTTTTGTCGAAACAACGGTCACACATCTGAATCGTGCACGATGTTGATGTTTCTGAATCTGATGTAACTTGACAACACTCAGTTATTCTGCTGCAAAGTCCCATTGCCTAAATCGCTTGCAAACCCTGTGTGGAGGAACACTTGACTTATTCTGCTCAGTTAATTGAAATGATGATTTTATTTGAATACATAACATATTTTAAGCAGACAGATATATATATATATATATATATATATATATATATATATATATATATATATATATATATATATATATATATATATATATATATATATATACAATGCCAAATAATCAGACAGGCAAACAGCGCGACAGAACCACAGAATGCTTTTCATGATCACGTTGGCATTGGTGAGGATTGACACTGCCAGTCTTCCAATTTCATGGTGAGGTCCTTCGTCAACCTACTGCCCTTCATGGGAGTGGATCTCACCCAGGTTCTTGATGCCTACCACCTCTTCCAACGGGAAACGTACCTCTCTTTATTTACTTGAACTGCTGACGGGGACGTTGATGTCTCTAAGCTGACTACCATTCCCTGTGTTGTCAATGTGTTCTTCAGTCTTGCGGGTTTCCAGCTTGCTGTTATACCTCTTGTTACGTCCTTGTCATTGGCGGAATGTAGGTCGTGTGGGGGCCCGCAACTGGTCCATAATTAGGATTCGGAAATCTTGAAGAGTTTCCTACATTACGATCTACGGAGCGGGAGACGAAAGACGACTTTGGCCCACTCCTACAGTTGTTTGAACGATAGCTCCGCGACTGCTGGTCAGGGATCCTATGAACAGACTGTGTTTAGCACACTGAATTTCAAACAAATCTAAAAGAATATTAGAAGGGAAGAGAGAGAGAGAGAGAGAGAGAGAGAGAGAGAGAGAGAGAGAGACAGACAGACAGACAGACAGAGAGAGAGAGAGAGAGAGACAGACAGACAGACAGACAGACAGAGACAGAGTCACAGAGACACACAGAAAGACAGTGAAAGGTAGACAGACAGACAGATATACAGACAGACAGACGGAGTGGTGTGGGAGTGGTGTGTGTGTGGGGGGGGGGGGGGGGGAGAGACAGAGACAGAGAGACAGAGAGAGGACATTATGGAAGAAAACCAAAACTCGAAAATACCACATACCTCTGAACCAGATCAGATACTACAGATAGCCAAAACACCGTTATACAGTTCTGAAACAACATGTCTTAACACTACTTTCAAAACAGCTGGTCTTGCACAAAAAGAATGACGGAAAACAAACAAAAAGAAACAAAGCAAGTTTTTTGACGCACGAACACGACCCTAGATAAGACTGGCGTGCTGGAATGGCTGTGGCGGAGCCCGCTGCACGATCAGCTTGGCCTCAATCAGTCAGTCCACGGTGCAACAGCGGCTCAAGGGACTCGGGGAGAACCCCCCCACCCCACCCCACCCTCCTCTTCCCAACCTTACTCCCCTACCCCCTCGCTACTCAGACGCGAAGGATTAGATCCCCTAGCTTGTTCCAAGCAATCGTGGCTATTATTGGGGCTTTTTTTTGCCCCCTGTCTGTGTTGGCTGTTCTTGTGACTTATCGGGCGTTTGGCCGTGACATTGACATTGAGCGCTGCCGTTTTTAAACTACCTATCCCCTTTGTGGTAATGACTGTTAAGTATGGGGGCCAGGCTGAGTGTACGCATGAGTCAGGGTTCACGTGGAAGCCTGTTATTTTGTAAGGTGTAGGCCTGTACAGACGGATATTTATCTATTTATCTATATATTTATTTATCAAGCTTCCTTGATCTATATCTATGTATCTATGTAATATATATATATATATACATCATATATATATATATATATATATATATATAGAGAGAGAGAGAGAGAGAGAGAGAGAGAGAGAGAGAGAGAGAGAGAGAGAGAGAGAGAGAGACGTTCTGTTTTGGACAATGCTCTTTTCGTGAAATGACCAGATTTGGCTTATTTCAGAAAATCCTCAGAAAATCAATCTGCTTCGATAAATGTCCTAACCACATGCTAATTCCATGGATTGGGCGAGAATTAACACCTTTTTCGTGGTGATAAGTCACACACACACACACACACACACACACACACACACACACACACACACACACACACACACACATATATATATATATATATATATATAGCTGAACAACTAAGTAGTGGGGAAAACAAGTACAGGTTAACAATTCTTCCATCATTATAGTAATGACTTGGCAAAGATTTGAAATTAAAAGGAAAAAAAAATATTGAAAATGAAATAAATAGGAAAATGTATATCGTAAATATGAAAACCCCTTCACTAGCTGCATGAGGAAACTATCGCAATCCCTCTCGAATATATATATATATATATATATATATATATATATATATATATATATATATATATATATATATATATATGTGTGTGTGTGTGTGTGTGTGTGTGTGTGTGTGTGTGTGTGTGTTGTGTGTGTGTGTGTGTGTTGTGTGTGTGTGTCTCAGTCTCAGTATCTATTTGTCTGTCTGTCTGTCTGTGTCTGTCTGTCTGTCTGTCTGTCTGTTTTATTTTACCAGGGTAATGAGATAAGCAATACAAATGCTTTTTTTCCACCCAGCCCTGGGGCAAAAGGAAAGAAAAACAATTTAAAGATCAAATTAATGCATTTAAAGATCAAATTAATGCAAACAAAGTATAACAAGATCTTGTACAGTTCAATACAAATTAGCTATTGTCCATATCATTGACAAACGAACGCAATAGAAAAACGCATGAATATAGCGAACAAGGGGAAGGAAACGGGAAGGAAAAGGCCAAGGGGTAGGTTTGGGGTAAAATGGAGGGAGAGAGAGAGAGAGAGAGAGAGAGAGAGAGAGAGAGAGAGAGAGAGAGAGAGAGAGAGGGAGAAGAAAGGAAAAGGCCAAGAGGAGGTTTGGGGTAAATGGACGGACGAACGAACGAACGAATTTTATTGAGGTTAAAAAATGATAAGCAACAATAATGGCTTTTTTTTTACACACACATGCCCTCACAAAAAAAAAAAAAAAAAAAAAAAAAAAAATATATTTACGCACACACACACACACTCACACACACATATATATATACAATACATACACATACATACATACATGCATAACACATACATACATATAAACATACATACAATTCAAAGCATACATACTTGCACACAATGTATGTATGCAGGTAGAGCATGAATGTTGATGCGCAGGCCCCCGGCCCATATTATAGGCAGATACCTACACACAACACTTCCCACACACACACACATATATTTTAAAAAGTCACGAGGAGAAAGGGCACACACCATAGAAACATTCTTCAACCTTATGAGTTATAGACAGACAATAGAAGGTAGACAGGCAACAGTTAGACAAGACAGACAGATATAGAGGGAGAGAGAGAGGGGGGGGGGGGGGGGGGGGGAGAGAGGAGAGAGAGAGAGAGAGATGGAGAGAGAGAGAGAGAGAGAGAGAGAGAGAGAGAGAGAGAGAGAGAGAGAGAGAGAGAGACAGGCAGACATACAGACAGACAGACAGAGACAAACAGGCAGAGAATACAAGCAGGCAGCAGAATAAAGACATAGAAGATGAGCAAAAAAACATTGGAGGAAATTGGATACAAAATTACGATCCAAAAATGCCACAAAAGGTTAACTATAGCTTAGCATTAGATATTTATGATAATGTGTTTTAAAACGTAAATAAGCTATTTTTATTTCTTATGTCACAAGGAATTGCATTCCAAAGTTTACCACCCGAATATGCTAAGGAAGACATGAATAGATCAATTCTGGGCCGGGAATTGATATCACATGTTTATTACGAAAGGTGTTTTATAAGGAATTTGGTACGTAGATAAGAAGGTGCAAGATTGTTCATTATTTTGTACATGAACACACCCTTATTGAAACGACATTCTGACTGAATGGGAGAATCTCAAGTTCTTATAGTCTGCAACTTGAAGAGATGATTTAAGGAGTATGATTTTTAGTGAACGTCTATACAAACGCTCCAGTGGTTTCAAGCAATTGTGACTGGCCATGTCCCAGCAAGTTGAAGCATAGTCAATATCAGATTGTATATAGGCATGGAAAAATAACTTCCGAGAATGTTGGTCAAGGAAATGCTTAATTCTGTTTAATTGAAATATCTTTCTTGAGATCTTCCGAGATAAGGCAGAAACATGATTTTTGATTAGACCAAGATAGATTGTTATCGATAGTGAGACCAAGTAACTTATGTGAATCAATTTCTTCTATAATCTGATCGTAGAGATACAATGGAGGTGATCTAGTTTTCATGTTTTGTCGTTTTTTTGCCTAGTTGATATCAACATAAATTTGGATTTCATAGGATGGAGGGCCATGTGATTTAGTTTGGACCACTCAGTAAGATTATTATATCTTTTTGAAGAGCACAGCATACCGAGTGTACGTTTTTACCTTTACTGTGGAGTATCGTGTCGTCAGCAAATAGTTCACATGAAGAAGAAATAGCTAGAGGAAGATCATTTATATAAATCGAAAAAAGGATAGGACCTAAAACTGATCCTTGGGGGACACATAATGTCAAAGGCTTTTGTAAAGTCGACAAAAAAAGTACACCTGTAAATAGATTACAATTAATGTTTGAAAGCCAATGTTCAACTAAGTTGGTTTGTGCTGTATGACAGGAATGTTTTTTTTCTAAAACCACTTTGGTTTGGATGAAATAGATCATGTTTAGTAAAGTGTAACTGAAGATTGCGTTTAAGATGATTTTCCAGAGGTTTAGACAAAGTAGATAAAATCGATATTGGTCGATAATTTGAACAATCAGTTGGTCAGCGGATTTATAAACTGGTAGTACTTTGGCTACCTTAAAAGCTTGTGGGTAGTAACACTTTTCGATGCAAAGGTTGTAAATGAAGGTGAGATGCTCAGATATAACAGATGCAGATAATTTCAAGATTTTACTATCAATGTTGTCTAGCCCACAGCAGTTAGATGTTTTTAAAAGAACGTAGTGCCATATACACTTCGTGTACACTTAAATATTCAAATTGAAGTTTTGTATCTATGTGTTTAGAATCACAATTCTAATCTTTCAACGATGAGAGATCATTTTTTCATCATGTGATCAGAGTTTATCGTTTTCTCAGCTATTGTTGAAAAATGTAATTTGAATTTTTCGGTGGATAAATCCATTCCCGAATGAACTGCAGTTTCAGATTTTTTCCCCCAGATAATTCGTTAATGGCTTTCCAGATGGATTTTGTATCGGTTTTAGAAGCAATAAGTTCTTTGAAATATTTTTTTGCGAGTATATCTTTTTAGAGCAGTTACTTTATTTCGTTGTTTCTTAAAACTGTCACTTTTCCCTGTAGACTGTAATAAGTTATCACGAAGTTTAATGGCTGCATTGATTTCTTCGGTTAACCACTGTGGTTTGCCATCAGCTTTGACGCGTTTAAGTCTAATAGGGGCATGTTTATCAATTACAGACAGAAAAATACAATACCAAGTTTCAAGGGCCTCGTCGGGGTCGGTATATTGATAAACCTCTGAAAATTAACAGAGCACAGGTCAGATAAAAGGACATCAATATTTAATGTTTTATAACAACACGAGAAGATATGTATTGGTGGCTACATCTGGGAATTTTCGTTCCTTTTTTTGACCATGTTAAACAAACAGGAAAGTGATCACTAAGACCAAACACCGGTACAGAAGTTTCAATAATATTAGACGGGTCATTAACATATATATGTCAATAAGTGTTTCAGACTGTGATGTTATTCTGGTTGGTGTGTTATAATTGTGTTTTAAATTCTGCAGTTCAAAAATTTTTTTATACGGTTTAAGTAAATCAGTATTAAAATCTCCAAGTAGTATTACCTCTGTTGCATACGTGTATACATCCTCCATCATGAGATCAAAGCGATCAAACCATTCAACACGTTCTTCTGGATTTCTATATAGAAAACCTACTAAGACTGGTTTTGTCCCTTTCATACGAATTTCTATCCAAATGCACTCAATGCAGTATTTATCGAACAAGCTTATTTGTTTATAATTTACCGAGTTGTGCACAAATGTTACCAGTCCAGTGTCCAGTTTAGCCATGGCATCTCTCCTAATCAGACTATAGCCTGGAATCGATACTAGATTGTCTATTATAGCATCTGTTAGTCTTGATTCAGAGAAACCAAAGGAATGAAAATGATCATTTGAGTTTGATAAAATAGAGGGTATGTCTGACATTTTATTCAATAAGTGACATACATTTAGGTGACCTACTTTTAATCCAAATTTACTTAACCATTTCTCATTGCATTGATTGCTTGTCATAATGATCAATGACAGATAAGTGTTGGAGAGACAAGTGATCGACACCTAAACATCAACACACACACACACACACACACACACACACACACACACACACACACACACACACACACACACACACACACACACACACACACACTGTGCCAAGGACCAAGATTCTAAGTATGAAAGTGGTGAAACGAGGACAAACACGACCTCAAAGAAAAGAAAGAAATACAAGTGTTACCTGATAAATTTCAGGCAAAAACAAAATGTAGAAAATGTCAACAATTTAAAGAAGAGGGGAAAAAATCAACAAGATGAGACAGACAGTTAACAATCAAAAATGCACTTGGGTAGAGTCACTTGGCATCAATTACCAAAATGCAGCCCAAGCAATATCAAAATGCGAAACAACAACAAACAGCAACAACATCAACACAAAACCATAAGCAATTTTGTAATCCAAATCCTACAGTCAATAGACCACTGCAAGTCAGGTGGTCCTGCAATCTGTGACCCACTGAAAAGTACCTGTGGGGGTACTCATAGATACACACACCACACACACACACACACACACACACACACACACACACACACACACACACACACACACACACACACACACACACACACACACACACACACACACACACACACACACACACACACACACACACACACATACACAAAAACATGTACACAACTCTTATAGAGCGCAAGCACTTTTATCATTTTGCGCCATTATACACCATACACACACATACACACACACACACACACACACACACACACACACACACACACACACACACACACACACACAAACTGAAATAGTCTATAAGACTAACAATCAATATATTCTCCTACAATCATTCACCCCGTACTCCTCCCATGAACTTTCCCCTTTCCTCCTCCAATCATCCACTTCTACTTCACACCCGATCCAGCCACATGTATACAGTTTGGCACCGACAACATCATTGGACAGGCACCAGAGAGTAGTATAAAAAAAATCATGTAATAAAGGCGAAAAAACTGACCATTTTGATACAATTTCCTTTTAGCACATATATGATGCCAATTAATATGTTGGCAAAGTCCATTTTGTTGGGGTTTTATTGTTGAAAGGGAGGTTGGTATGGGCTGAAATGACGCTGTTTTGTCAGCAGTTGAGACGCTATGTATAATAAATGTTCTGCATAGGGTGGATCAGGTTAGAGGTGTTTGTTCCGTCGGTTCTCGAGCTGGCAGTCATGGGGGTATTTATGCCCCGTTCATTGGCGCTCAAGAAGTGAAGGTCTGGGGGATGACCTTCCTGAAAATGATGGGGGTGGGTTAGGAGAAATGATTTGTTTAGGAGGATGGTTATGTTGGAGATGATAGCGAGAATTTGGAGTGATGTGTTCAGGGGGGTGGCTATGATGTAAAAAATGGTGGGGGTTAGGGGGAGTTATCTGTTTAGGGTGATGGTAATGTTGAAAATGATGAGATGGGTTTGGAGGAGTGAGGAGTGATGCGTTCAGGGGGGTGGCTATGTAGTAAGGGATTCAGAGGGTTAGGTGGGATGAGGGACGGGTCTCACTGGAAGACTTTGGAGGGAGAGGGGGGAAATGACTACAGGACGCCAGGGGAGGGGGACAGGGGGGCAGACGTTCATCACCTATCAAACCTGTCGTTGGCCGTTCTTGGTAGCAGGTTTGGAAAGGGGGGTGGGAGTGGTTAAGGTCTGATGATCTGGGAGGGTAAAAGGACGTTGATTCATGTACCTGGGAAGATAAAGGGGGCCATGCCTACTGTAATTCTGGCAATTTCTTGCTGCAGCACTGCGCCATAGTCCTTTCATGTTTTCAGCCAGTCTGGCAGTTCCTCTAGCATTTGGGGTGTTTCACGCTGCTATACAATGTCATATCAGACGCAAACGTGGCGAAATTATCAAGGAAAATGACATTATGTAGTTCACATGCAGATTTCAAGTTTTGATTTGTTGGTATGATCGTGTTGTTAAAGTGATGTTTACCTCTTGCTGGTAGTATTGAACTAAAAACAACACGAGCCTGCGGAAAGGTCTTACAGCAGAGTACAATAAAATCGTTCCATGATTCCAAGGAAATGAGGCCTGAGGGGCATGAATTGCTACCCACATGTATGATCACATCTTTGATGTAAGGCGTAACTGGGATAGTGAGGAGCCAGTTGCTAAGATCCTGTAATGTCATTCCAGGCACACATAATTTAAAAAAGATGAACTCCACGAGGGGCGAGTCTTTTAGGGTCAATAAAACGAATAGCGGAGTCCCCGGCAAGTAGCATTGTAGCACTGCCAGGTACAGACATGTGATGTAACACTTCACTGGGGGATGGCTTCAACGGTGGATAATGTTGATTCATTTGTTTAGTCACGTCTAATGTCTTTTCAGGTGGGCGGGGGTCGGACAAAAGGGTTTTATCATTATCACCCTGAGAGAGAGCATTAAAAGAATCAAAAGTCGGAACTGAATAATGTAAACGGGCACCGTCTTTATTAGACTCACTGTCTGACACCGTATCTTTTCCATTGGCCACCGCTATGTTGGAGGTTTCACTCACTGAGTGTGGGACTTCCCCATACACCGTATTCTTTCCATTGGCCACCTCTCTGTTGGAGGTTCACTCACTGACTGTGGGACTTCCCCATACACCGTATTCTTTCCATTGGCCACCTCTCTGTTGGAGGTTTCACTCACTGACTGTGGGACTTCCCCATACACCGTATTCTTTCCATTGGCCACCTCTCTGTTGGAGGTTTCACTCACTGACTGTGGGACTTCCCTACAGACCTCAGTGTTCTGCCGGTCATGGCTTACTGGAGTATCCTCGGGGCTTTTACAAGAATAGGTATGGGACAACGGCTGTGGTAAACATGTATTCTGAGAAAAAAGAGTGCCATTGTCCAAAATAGAAAAAATCATTGGATGTTTGTGTGTTGACAGTTTTCTTATTTGCTTGTTTATGTTTTAACTTATTGATTTCAGATAAAAGGGACCCAACTTGAGTTTTCAATGAATGGTTTTCCTTTAGAGTTATTTTCTTGTTTGCCTCAAGACTGGCTACAGCTGTTTTTAGGCTTTCTATCTCGGCGCCAAGAGCATTAAATTTGTCATTAATGTGTGCACGAAGAGAGAGAGAGAGAGAGAGAGAGAGAGAGAGAGAGAGAGAGAGAGAGAGAGAGAGGAGGAGTGTGCGAGAGGGGGAGTTAAAACTCAGAACTCAGAACTCAGAAAACTTTTATTCGATCAAAGATTGAGATTTTAGGCAAAGCCCATTTTTCTAATCTGTCCTTGCTACACTAAGTTATGCAATGAGATTTAAAGACATGACAAGAAGTAGAAAAAAAGAACAGAAAAGAAAATGGGAGTGGGAACGGGACGTGAGACAGGGGAGGACGGGTGTGGGTGTGTAGTGTGGACCAGCGGTTGGGAATGGAATATAAAAGGGTGATTAGATAAACAGTACAATAATGATGCTTGCTGTGTGTGTGTGTGTGATTGTTGGCGGAGTTTGCGACCAGACGAGGATGATGATGGTGATGTCATTGGCATGAAACAAAATACAGTATTCTAAGAGACGCATTTTTCCTCACTGAGAAAGGGCTGTTAGTGGTATCATTTGTTGACATAACTAGTACGGTAACAATGTACACATCTGTACTCGCTGATGATGTAAGTGACTGCTGTAAAACACTTCTGTGAGACAGTGTAATCTACGTTACAGAGTCTATGAAATATTTTCTATGGCCTGTTTTGAAGGTGTGTTGTGTGAGCGGCACAATTTCAGGTTTGGGGGGAAAGAGTTGCAAATGGCTGAACCTGAAAATGCAAAACTGTTTTGAACATGTCGATCCGAGTACGCGGTAGAACAAAATTGCTAGACCCATATCGACATGAGGCCTTAGTAAGTAAATCTCTGAGGTGTTGTGGGGCCAGGTAGTTGTGTACTTTATACATAAGTGCAGCTTTGTTGAAATCTAGCTGTGTTTTTCAGCGGCAGTATGTTTGATTTAGACTGCTTTTCGGAGGTTGATAACTGAAGAAACATCAATCTATCCCAGATCACACTTCATTCAGATGCATATTTTCATTCCCAGTGGGAGTGCATTGGAATATTTAATATCATAGGTATAATATATATA
>JADBJO010000211.1:400150-407650 GCA_016801955.1 Conus betulinus | reverse complement strand
AACGAAGGCAATAAAGGGCGCTGGTGAACAAGCCCTGAGTCACTATGGAAACTGGGTTCAGAAGAGGGAGGAGGGGCGGGGGGAAGAAGAGATGTGATGAAAAGGGCTATATTGAAAATAATTCTCTGTCCGCAATAGGAGTCATTTTGCTCCGTAGTTTCAAACAGAATCACTCGTTTATTCCTAACCAGATTTGATTCCAGTCTCTTCCCTGGCCACCGTCTTCAGCGATTATGGCATGTATGTAGTATAGAATATCACACAGAAGTTTGTGTGGTTTCCAACACCGAGCGGGGTAGGGCCTATTATCAGAAACAGGCGTACAGACACAACTTTTAAACGAAGTGCGAAGCTGAAAATATTCTAAATTGGAAGTCCTATCGGCCAACGGGTCGATAGGTGCAGCGAACCGGTACAGATTCACCGCGTGTGCATCTGAGGCACGGCATGATGAAGGGCGGCGCCTATCCTACGCTTTCCGCCGCCTCAACCTTCTTTGAACTGAAACAGGTATCTGTTTACTTCTGGGTGGGCAAAAATGTTCTTAAGCCGTAGAAATCTGACCTCACGAGCGCTGCGAGCCCACAAGATAGATCCCTAATTACCAGCAACTCAGTGTCTATGATAGTTTGATGTACTGATCTTATAAACCACAAGCTTTTATTGTTAAGATCTCATGTAACAACGCGACCCAGCCCCCTTGGAGCGCAAGGAGTTCAGGACCGAGACACTTGTCTGTCTTGTTCTATAGAGACCTTCTTCTGCTGTCAAACTCTCCACGGAGTTTCTTATTCTTCTCTCTCTCTCTCTCTCTCTCTCTCTCTCTCTCTCTCTCTCTCTCCGACAAACAGTGGGTCGTCACAATTCCAAGACAGACAAATAGATGGTCGTATAGCCTCATCACACCTCCTTGTTTGGTCTCGAGTGTTCCACAGACAAACTTGCGATCTGTTAAGCCACCGGCCTAAACAACTGCCTCTCCAACAACCCACTTTCGGCTCCTCGTCGGCAACTATTCCGTGAACTCTTACCTGGCAAATCTCACGTAGGAATGACGTCAGTCCGCCCATTCCCTCACCCCCTACTCCCCTTTCACTTCCAATCCCCCCCCCCCCCTCTCTCTCTCTCTCTCTCTCTCTCTCTCTCTCTCTCTCTCTCTCACTCTGACAGACAAAGAACGGTTACTCTTAGTCACCACTCGCTGTTCCCTTTTCACTTCCCCTGGCGAAGGAGGCACGTGGAGCTCCGGTGACGTCAAACGTTTGATGGCACAGATCAAATCGTGACCAACACTGGTTTACAACAAACCTACCTCCTACTCCTCCTTCCCGTCTCTCTCCTTCCCTCCCCCCTCCTCTGTGTGTGTGTGTGTGTGTGTGTGTGTGTGTGTGTGTGTGTGTGTGTGTGTGTGTGTCTGCCCCCCGTCCCTCTCTCTCATGCCTACCTCATACTCCTCTCGCCCCCCCCCCCCCCTCTCTCTCTCCTCCTCTCTCTCTCTCTCTCTCTCTCTCTCTCTCTCTCTCTGTGGAAGTGGAAAAGAGGAAGAAGGATGGGACTGAAGAGGTGAGCTTGGAGGGAAGGGGGGGAGGAGGGTGGGGAGGTCAAAGATGCAAGGGCATGTGGTTTGGTGGGGGTGGGGGAAGGGAAGGGACATGAGATTCCGGGTAAGCAAGTTGTGAACGAGTTCTGATGTTGAGGTGTTCTAGCTGGAAACAGGGAGCACAACTGCTATTCAGTGTTTGGTCTTCTGTTGCTTGGTTGCTAGTCTGTCTGTGGCTGCGATGCGTCGGCTCTTTTCCGAAGAGAGCTTATCTAAACCCTCCCCTTTCCCCCACTCCATTTTCTTTCCTCCCCTCTCTCCCACTCCATTTTCTTTCCTCCCCTCTCTCCCACTCCATTTTCTTTCCTCCCCCCTCTCCCACTCCATTTTCTTTCCTCCCCCTCTCTCCCACTCCATTTTCTTCCGCCAATTGCAGGGACCCGCGGTCAGGATCCCCCAGTTCTACCTTTTCCCACCCCCGCTCCGCCCCTCCCCCTCGCCTTCCCCCAACGTTTCTATACCTTCCCCTTCGCGCCTTCCCTCCAATCGCGCGTGCACAAAAACACACAGCACGCGTGCACACACACACACACACACACACACACACACACACACACACACACACGCGCGTGCGCGCGCGCGCGCGCGCGCGCGCGTAAAAAAGTAAAATCAGCCACAAGGTGTAACTTAGGTCAAGTAAGAAACATTGATTTCATTTATTTTCAATCAGACCTCATCTCAGATGGAACAAGATTTTCCAGGAACCCGCTGTAAAATGTTTACGTCTTTGATCGTACGTATTCCAATACTCAATTTAAAAAAAAAAAAAAAAAAAAATGACGTTTAAGGTCTGATGGTTTATTGTACGGCATATGCCTTTGCAGTTTCCTTGCTCTTTAAAAAGAAAGATTCGCTAAAAAGTAAGTATGACCAGCATATAGTCTGCACAACATCGTTTTCTCTTCGTGGTTTCTGTGGACAGGTGGGAAGCATTCCTTCAAGTTTGTACGGAAGCACGCAGAACAAACGGGGGATGCGAACAAACAAGGACCCGTGGTGATAGCAAGAACGATTGAAGAAAATAAGCAAACAGATTGATGTATATCTACGGAACGACACAACAGAATAGAAACAACGACAGGAAAGTTTAGGATGATTCTTTTCTTTTTCTTTCTTTCTGCGTACGCAGGCTGATACTCCTGCGGATACTGGTTGTATAGACAGGCAGTAGAGTTTTGTGTATATGACCGTCTTTTTTTTTATCCCGCCATTTAGGATGATTGATATGCACATGTTCAAGAAGCCTAGTAGAACAAAGAAAGCTCTTACCACCAGTCAGAGAATGTTACTATCTTTGGTTGAGCGGGGCGGGGTGAGGGCGCAAAATTAAATGATGAACTTAATTTGAAAATAAAATCTTTTTGACAGCCAAGCCTTGAAGACAGCGTTTATGCTCTTTCTGTTGAACATGTCGTAGATTCAAAACGAACAGTATCTGTAAACAGAAACTGGCTTGTTTAGACTTGTCTTTTTTTTTTTAATACACCTGTTTCTTAAACTCATTACCTTAGGTGTCGGACAAAGTGATTCGCCGGATTCTCTAAACTTCCATGCGACTTGTTAAAAGAGTTCTGTCAGGATTCATCATTCTATAGACACGTAAATAGTAACAGATAAGGGAAGCAACTGGGGGGAAGTGACAGTTGCTCCCTTATTTGAAATTTACTATTTACGTCTCCTTCCCCCCCTCCCTCTCCCCCCCCCCCCCCCCCCCCCCCCCCCCCCCCCCCCCCCCCCCCCCCCCGTCCCACACACACACCTTATTTAAGACCTTCTTTCACATTCGCCATGTTGATGTAAAAAGTAACAACAGCAATAGCAACAAAAGCAACCTTTCCTTTTAATTAAATCCACCAAAGAAGTAGAGGGACATGATCAGTATCTCGTCTTGTGTTCCTAACCTACGCCGTTGTCGGAGTCCGGTTCGCTAGCGCACGTAACTGACCTCTTCCGGACGAGAGAATTATTTAGTTGGCCAGGCTGCCTCCCAGGTAACCACATATGCCAGCATTTTGTCGTCGGCCATTCATCGGGGGGAGGCCTACTGCTTACACACAGGCAATGCCCACAAGTGAACCACCCTGTATGTGCTTGACACTTAATCATTTGCCACTTTTACCTGTGAATGTGGTGAACACGGTTTGACACTATCACTTATGAAGAGACGTGAACACCGATTGACACTGTCACCTGTGAAGAGTTGTGAACACCGATTGACACTGTCACCTGTGAAGTGTGGGGAACAGACAGCCAACCCTGGAACAGGAGGCAGGCACAGAGCCAATCAGTTCAACCTGAAGAGATGAATGCTTCCAATATGCGTGATAGAACTCCAGCCAGTGAAAGACAACAAAGACCCTGTTCCCGCCGTCTCTACGCCATCGAATCCGCAAGAAGAATAAGGTACCCAACCATGCTGCTAAGGCAACAGACGTTGAATACTGGTTGCGCGTACTAATGGCGAAAAAGCTGACTGAAAGTGACTAATTCTGTTGCCCGACACATATAAATAACAGAGACCGAGGCGAAACACAAAGTTTTATATTATAACCTGATGTCCAATTCAGACTCACTAATTCTAAAAGCCACTCCATCTTGAATGGATGCAAGATTAATGCTGTCACATCAGTTTATTTTTGTACGCCATAAGGAGTAACATAAACGGCTGGCGCACGGAATGACTGATATTCTCACTTATATTGTACTGGTGTTCAAAACATGGCCTTTAATCTTTACTCAGCACCCCTCAGCCCAACTTGCCTTCTTTTGGTTCGAAATACCCACACACAGACACCAGTGGCTCCAATGAAGAGCGCTGTCCACCGCAGACTTTCCACATGTCCAAAGATCGGTCTCCCTCCGGAGTGGTATGTCTGTGGGCCTGGTTGCCAGCCTTTCACTCTGGAAGCGTGGACAGGTCTGCAAGATGTATTCTACCGCTATTGCGGCTATACTACAGGGACACAAGTCTGTGTTTCCAGTTCGGATTAATATTTCCTGTTAGAGCTTGCCATGGCCATTACAAAGGTATCATCATCATTGCGACTTCCCAGGAGAGCTGGTAGAGGATGTTTCTGCTGTTGTGTCTGGATGTCGTTGTTGCCAGCTTGTCCTTCGCATGTTGTTGACTGTAGTTTCTTTTTCCTTTTCATGGAACAGTTGCAGATCCCTCTGCTTTAAGTTTTCTCCTTCCTTGACCAGTCTGTCTGATTGAAGATTCCCAGAAATGTTGCAGTGAAGGGGGATCCACTGGATCTGGGAGTTCTCGGATCGCAGTGGAGCAGACATGGCAGTGGCAAGATCGCTCAGATCCCTGTATTAAGGAGTACGAGGGGACTGCCAGTGGCAAGATCGCTCAGATCCCTGTATTAAGGAGTACGAGGGGACTGGCTATGGCAAGTTCGCTTGGATCCATTTATTAAGGATTGCGAGGTGTGTTGCAGAATGACAATACATCAAAGAACGTGATACTCTATAACGAATTCATTTTGCTTCTCTTTTTGAGTCAAGTGGCTGACTTTCCCATGGTTTCAACTCTGCCTTGTAGCTGGCGGAGTAGGTCCCCGTGGGATGCTACGCACTGCCCTTCCCCCTTCCTCCCAACATTCCCATTCCTCCTCTCTTCCACCACCACCTTTACCCAGCTTATGCCTTCTTCTCCTTCCTCCTTTTCCTTTTTCTCGCGCACCTAAATCGTCTTGTTTGCTTCCTGCGGGTAGGTATGGTGCTTGCGCCATCTCGTGGTGGGTCACACGAGGAAAGGCAAATCTGATCCAGGGCAGATAAATGTCAGGTTGCTTCAGATGTGGTTTACCTCCCTTCCCCATGTACACACCAAACGTCGTGTTTCCTCTGTTACTTGTTCTTGGCTACTGGTATCTGTTTTAGAACGATTGCCCTGGACCTCCGGCTCCATGAGCAGTATACAGGTTTATAGTCTCGGAAACTGTCACACATTCACGCTAATACTTAATACTTTAAATTCATACACATTTTTTTTTTTTTCATTTAGCTCATATACAGTTACATACACGTATACATACAAAGGCATGCATACACGCTTATATAACATATATGATTATTCACTTAGTCATTCATTGTTTCAGTCATTCTCTTCATTCATTCACGTCTAATATCACTCAAAGTGAACAGACGTTACACAGAAGAACGAACGAACACACAACACACACACACACACACACACACACACACACACACACACACACACACACACACACACACACACACACAGAGGAGAGAGAGAGAGAGAGAGAGAGAGAGAGAGAGAGAGAGAGACAGAGAGAGAGGGGGGGGATATGTATGTATGTGTGCATGTACGTATGTATGTATGTATGTATGTATGTATGTATGTATGTATGTATGTATGTATGTATGTATGTATACATACATGTATGTATGTATATATGCATGTGTGCATGTATGTATGCATGTATCTATGTATGTGTGTATGTATAAGTAAATCTTGTGTTAAAAGAAAACGCACGTTTTATTTTGGTCTGGATTCAGTTCGTGTGTCTAAGCAGTGTCGTAATGATGCCTGAAGACGCAGAACAAATGACGACCTTGAGTGGCTCCATGGCATTGACCTTCGGGCAACTCATCCCGCGCTCGAGAAGGACTGCATCGTGCCTCTAAACCTGAATGGAAGTCAGCAGGTGTATAATTATTATCAGCTCTGTGGATTTGTTGCCTTTCTTCTTTTGTACTTTTTACTTGTACACATACCCCCCCCCCCCCCCCCCCCCCCCCCCCCCCCACACACACACACACGAATTTCAGGTCGACGAAAGTATATATATAACCGCTGCTCTCTCTCTCTCTCTCTCCTCTCTCTCTCTCTCTCTCTCTCTCTCTCTCTCTCTCTCTCTCTCTGTGTGTGTGTGTGTGTGTGTGTGTGTGTGTGTGTGTGTGTGTGTGTGTGAGTGCGCGTAAGTGCATGCGTACGTGTGTGTGTACGTGTGTGTGTGTGTCCGTATGTCTGTGTGTCTGTGTGCGTACGTGTGTGTGTATGTGTGTGTGTGTGTGTGTGTGTGTGTGTGTGTGTGTGTGTGTGTGTGTGTCTGTGTCTGTGTGCGTGCGTGCGTGTGCGTGTGTGTGTGTGTGTGTGTGTGTGTGTGTGTGTGTGTGTGTGCGCGCACGCGCGCGCGCGCGTTTGTGTGTGTATGATTCAATTAAATGTACCTATACACCAAATCACTGAAGTACATTCATACCCACTGGTCATTTGTATCATCTGGCCTCTGTCTTCAGCAGGAATCCCTGTTATCGTTGAAGGCTTCAACTGACTGCAAAGCGCGAACAAACCGGTTGAGTTCGGCACGGTTATATGGACAGGTAAGAGACTCCCATCCCCCATCCCCCATCCCCATCCGCCTCCCCCCATCACTCAACTAAAAAAATCAGGGATGCCACAAGCTTGCAAATCATTCCCTAGTCCGGCTGCCTCGTTGATTAGGACAGCGCGATGACTCGCTATGACTAGCTAGCAAGGCCACTTCCCAACCTAATTATAATCACGTCATTTCCGCCCTACTTCCTGTCGGAAATAAAGTGCGTTTATGTGCAGGCAGCCGAGTCCTAACTAGCTGCAATAAAAGGCGCGCCAGACGGAAAAAACTCTCTTCTTCTCTTAGGACTGCATACTGGAGGATTGTCTGCTTTACGTTCGCTCTTTGCAGCAGCCAAAGGAGGTCATGCCAAGATGTCCCTCCAACCAATTGGCCAATAAGCCCGCCAAAATGGGGTGCCACGACCCGCGATATGCTCATCGCGATTCTCTGCACTTTGCTGCGTCAGCGCGGCAGCAACCGGACCCCAGCGGGTTTTAGAGTCCGCCGTAAAGCCAGCTTGTTCCAGAGTTTGATGAATGGTCGTGAACA
>JADBJO010000211.1:385150-390150 GCA_016801955.1 Conus betulinus | reverse complement strand
AAAGAAAGAAACGATCGAGGAAAGACAAAAGCAAATAAATAAAATAACAATGCTACGGATGAGGTAGTGGATAAATAGAAAGAGAGTGAGTGAGTGAGTGAGTGAGTGAGTGAATGGGTTAGTTGGTCGGTTGGTTGGTTGGTTGGTTGGTTGGTTGATTAATTATTTAGTTGGCTGGGTGGTTGGTTGGTTGATTAGCAAGTCAGTTACTTAGTCAGTCGGTCTGTCCGACAGTTTGGGTGGTTGGTCGGGTCGGTTGGTTGGTTAGTTGGTAGGTCGGTCGGTTGTTGTTGGTTGGTGGTTGGTTAGTTGGTCGGGTGGTTGGTTGGTTGGTTGGTTGGTTGGTTGGCTGGTTGGGTTGGTTGGTTGGTGGTGGTTGGTTGGTCAGTCAGTAGTTCGCCCGCAACTCATTCCGTCAGTTAGAGAGTGAGCTGGCTAGATATTCAATTTGTCAACGTTCAGTTAGCGGGTGCGTAAGCTGGTCGTTCCGTTTGTCAATACCCGTCAATTAGCGAATGAGTTAGCGAGTCATTCAATTAGTCAGTTCATCAGTTAGTAAATGGGTAAGCCAATCATTCGGTTTGTTCAGTTAGCCAGTGCGTCCGTCAGTGAGTTAGCTGGTCTTTCTGTCAGTCAGTGCGTCAGTAAGTGAATGAGATAGCCTGTGATTCGATTCGGTTTTTCAGTCTGTCAGCCAGTGAATGGCTAGCCAATTAGATAGTCCACCCGTCAGCCAGTGAATGGCTAGCCAATTAGATAGTCCGCCCGTCAGCCAGTGAATGGCTAGCCAATTAGACAGTCCGCCCGTCAGCCAGTGAATGGCTAGCCAATTAGATAGTCCGCCCGTCAGCCAGTGACTGGCTAGCCAATTAGATAGTCCGCCCGTCAGCCAGTGACTGGCTAGCCAATTAGATAGTCCGCCCGTCAGCCAGTGAATGGCTAGCCAATTAGATAGTCGCGCCGTCAGCCAGTGAACGGCTAGCCAATTAGATAGTCCGCCCGTCAGTCAGTGAATGATTTTGCCAGTCATTAAGTCAGCTACTGAGTAAATTAGCTAGTCAATCAGTCTGTCAGTCAATTAATCAGTCAATCATTTAATAGTTTAGTTGGGGTAAGTCAGTCAGCTGGTCAGACGGTAAGTTACATTCGGTTTCATGAGTTCACCAAACAGTGGCAGTACGGCAGACATGAGTTAACCCAACAGTGATGATACGGTAGACATGAGTTCGCCCAACAGTGGCAATACGGCAGACATGAGTTCACCCCACAGTGGCAATACGGCAGACATGAGTTCACCCAACAGTGGCAATACGGCAGACATGAGTTCACCCAACAGTGGCAATACGGCAGACATGAGTTCACCCCACAGTGATGATACGGCAAACATGAGTTCACCCAACAGTGGTGATACGGCAGACATGAGTTCACCCCACAGTGGCGATACGGCAGACATGAGTTCACCCAACAGTGGTGATACGGCAAACATGAGTTCACCCAACAGTGGTGTTACGGCACACATGAGTTCACCCAACAGTGGTGATACGGCAGACATGAGTTCACCCCAAAGTGGCGATACGGCAGACATGAGTTCACCCAACAGTGGTGTGATACGGCAGACATGAATTCACCCCCAACAGTGGTGATACGGCAGACATGAGTTCACCCAACAGTGGTGATACGGCAGACAGGGATAAATATCCAAGGAGAGAAAATGACGTTGTAGGGGGTGGGGGGAGGGGAGGAAGGAATCCATCTCACATTACACTGACTCCGAACAGTCAGGAGCTGAAAATCAGTGATTCGAACACAAACCAGCGATGTTGTCTTTAGAAAGTGTATTGCTTAATTGTCATGAAACTCCGACCTCCAGAGAATTGTCTGTTTGTTTGATCAGTTGGTTATTGTTGTTGTTTCTTCCCATATTCTTGTATACTGGGTAACACTAGTGGGGAAAAGTGTTCTTTCTAATGAAGTCAAGAACCAAAGTCAATGATTCCTTTGGAGACTCTGTGTGTGTGTGTGTGTGTGTGTGTGTGTGTGTGTGTGTGTGTGTGTGTGTGTGTGTGTGTGTGTGTATTATGAATATCAATGCTACTACTGCTGCTTCTGTTGTTGCTGCTGTCGCTGCTGCTGCTGCTGCTGCCGACGTGTTGCAGCAGCTGCTGCTGTGGCCTTTACCATTTTAATCCTGCTGCCACGATCACGAATTCAGCTGCTGCCACTGCTCTCATTGTCGCTGGTGTTCGGTACTCTGACGTAAGATACAGAGTGCATCGTGTGTGAACTCTGTTTTATTTCTTTCGTTTTTTTTTTTACTCATCTACTGAAGCTGTTTACATGTTTGAAAAAAAAAATCAAGGAATTTTGCCCAAGAGCGTAGAGTGAAATAATCAAGTAGTAGAATATAACGAGTAAAAGTCTTGCTCACCATACCCTTTTGGTCTCCCGAAATGCGAAAGGATTCTGCTCCTTTGGCCGGCAACAGCAGGAGCTGTCGCGCAGATCGATGTGGGAACTAGTGATAGTGAGAGACGGTAACATGGACAAAGGGAGACAAGTGCTGATATCAAGCACCTACGTCTCTGTGATATTCTCTCTTTACACGTTCTTCCTTTTACGAGCGCGTTCTCTCTCTCTCTCTCTCTCTCTCTCTCTCTCTCTCTCTCTCTCTCTCTCTCTCTCTCTCTCTCTCTCTCTCTCTCTCTCTCTCTCTCTCTCTCTCCCCACTCCCTCCCTTCCACACCCACGTCCCCAATATTTCCATTACCATTGTGCAAGATGCCTATGGCCTATATGCATTAAACGTTCGCATTCGCATTCTCTGTGTGTGTGCGTGCGTGTGTGCGTGCGCATGTGTGTGTGTGTGTGTGTGTGTGTGTGTGTGTGTGTGTGTGTGTGTGTGTGTGTGTGTGTGTGCGTGTGCGTGCGTGCGTGCGTGCGTGCGTGTGTGTGTGTGTGTGTGTGTGTGTGTGTGTGTGTGTGTGTGTGTGTGTGTGTGTTTGCCCAGAGGAGAGAGAGAGAGAGAGAGAGAGAGAGAGAGAGAGAGAATAACTAATATAATAATAATTCCTTATAACTTATTACTTATTATGGATGCAATAAGGTTTAGTAAGAAAGGTTCTCGGGATGTGTGGGTGCGTGCGTGCGTGTGTGTGTTTCCTGAGTACTCGCCCAGAGGAGAGAGAGAGAGAGAGAGAGAGAGAGAGAGAGAGAGAGAGAGAGAGAGAGAGAGAGAGAGAAGATTCCTTTTTATTTTATTATGGATTAGATAAGGTATGAAAAGAGTTCTCGGGATGGCGGTAATTAGGAGTATGAGAGAGAGGAAGAGAGTGATATTGTATGTTCACCGGACTTTGTCACCATACGTCTATTTAAGTGTGGTAGATCATTTCTTTACAATTTTCTGTCTCTGAAATAACAAATTGACAGTGTCTTATTTTCTTTTTTAAAATCATCATCATTTTTTTCAAAATCTACTTTTCTCACTTTTTTGTTTGTTTGTTTTGTGTTTGTTTTTAAAATGTCAGTACAACCTATGGTTAATCCGACAATAAATGGTTTGGGTCAGTCTGTGTGTGTGTCGCGCGTTGCGTGCGTGCGTGCGTGCGTGCGTGTGTGTGTGTGTGTGTGTGTGTGTGTGTGTGTGTGTGTGTGTGTGTGTGTGTGTGTGTGTGTGTGTGTGAAGAAAAACGTCAGTTTTCTTACTAATTATTATAAGGGATTTTTCAGGATAAGATCGTTCAACTATTTTGAATAGATATAAACAACAGTTTCTAAGGATGAGTTGAGAACGGGCCATTTTTACGGCAGTTTACTACTATCTTTAAAAGGATATCTAAATGTTAACCCCATCTTTTTTCATCGCTGCAAAAGGGAATGATAATTATAATAATATAAATACAAACTAACACATATCCAAAATTGCAATATAGAACTTGTTTCATTCAAACAGCACAAAACAGAAAAGCCATTTTTCGACAAATGTCTTTTCAGACGTTCCACAAGAAAGAAAGAAAGAAAGAAAGAAAGAACGGAATCTTTCAAGAAGAAAAATGATTAACCAAAAAGAAAAGAAAAGAAAGTAAGCTCTACACAATAGTTCCCGCAGAGACACACACTAATTTTCAAATCAACATTCAAAGGGATGTAACCTCTTGTCGAAGAAATAACCCAGGCTATTCTGGAGAATTGATCTCCCTTGAATGATCACACTCCGCCTCCTATGAATCAACATTGTTAGCTTCTTATCACTTTGACAAACAAAATGATATTGATTCAAAATGATCGGACTGGTATTACAGAAGTCCGAAAAAAAAAAATCGGAGAAACTGCATTATTTTTAATACGTTTAATCCAATCATACAACCCCAGTTTCACTCTTTCGAACTTATGTACCTTACACACACACACACACACACACACACACACACACACACACACACACACACTGCATTATCACCTTAATCATATCGCTACCCCTTCCGCCCTCCATCCCTCGTCCCCCAAACGGCAATTTCCATACCATGGAACCCAGACCTTTATTTCTATAAATGTAAGTTTAAAAACTCAGGTAAAAATCTCAATATTTATACATCCCCTTTGTACTGGCTTATCAGTCAGCTTCGTGAAAAGTGTACGTACCCTGACACAATCATTCATGGGTTCGCTGATTAAGGCCAGGCACCATGCAAAAGACTCGGCTATTTCCATCCTCGTCATGTGTTCGTTACAAAACGGTTCTAAATGCCCAGCAAAAAGACTGGATAATTTCAGCAAGAACGCTGAACGCAGAGCTGCAAGATACGACCGTAATTATCATTAAGTTAAATGGGACGGAGCTGAATTCAAGAGACTGCCTGTCGAAACGGCGATTCCGTGATTCCAGCTACGATCCATGCCCTTCATAGGTGTGGCTGGGGTCTCCAACACATGGAACAAGATATAGGGTGACGTTATGAATGGTCAGTCCCCAACAGTCCTCATCGGAAAAGACATGACTC
>JADBJO010000211.1:352650-377650 GCA_016801955.1 Conus betulinus | reverse complement strand
AAAATACTTTCTCCGTTTCCTCCCTTCCCTCCTCCAGCTCCACCACCCCCATCCCTAACCGTCCCCGCATGTAGCCACCCCCTCTCCCCATCCCCTTAGAATTCCACTCCTTCCGAGTCCCTTCCTCGTATCCCCCTTCCCTCCCCCTCCTTCCCTCCTTGCTATCTCTCCTTTCGCATTTATTCTACTAGTCTTCTTCAGGTAATAATTTGCAAAATCGCATGAATGCGTGAAGTCGCTATTAGGCTATGATCTAGTCTTTGACAACACATGCAGACACTGGACAGCCACCCTCACAGTACAGTGGTTAGAGCTGCGGGCTGGAGTCTCAGCATCGGAATTAAGTTCAGAGACTGTTCAGTTTACCGGCTGGTTCCTATCCAGAGTGCAGTATGCTGAGGACTGAAATAGGAAGACTGAAACCGCACGATCGGGTTTCATCCAGTTCATAACGGATGCGTCTTCGAGAGTGATGCTCAAATGTCTTGACAGCACTGCGCGTGTGTTATCTTTCTGGCCGATTTGTTGTGGAAGTATCCTACGAAAATAAGGCGTATGATACAGCCATCTCATATGGCTACATATCATACTTGAATTCAGTAGCATCCGCGTAAGGCGCAGACATGTATTTTATACTGCAGATGTTGCGCTGGGTAAGTTCTTACCTTTTATAATTATCATCGCTGTTCTTGTTGTTTTATTAGCATATTCATCATCATCATCATCATCATCATCATCATCATCATCATCATCTTCTTCTTTTCTTCTTCTTCTTCTTCTTCTTCTTCTTTCTTCTTCTTCTCTTCTTCTTCTTCTCTCCTCCTCCTCTCCTCCTCCTCCTCCTCGTCATAATTGTTATTGTCATCATCATTATTAGCCTTATTATTTTACCACTAATAATGTTAGGATCAATCTCCTCCTCCTCCCTATTCATTATTTCGACAACAACAACAACAACAACAGCAGCAATGACGACGACGACGACGACACAGCAACAACAACAACAACAACAACAACAACAACAACAAAGAAACAACAGCAGCAGCATGGTTATGAAATTATGTGGCCTTTCTTGTTTTGTTCTTACAGTGCCCACAGTTTTGCTTTGTTCTCACAGTGCCCACAGTTTCTACTTTGTTCTCACGGCGCCCACAGTTTTGCTTTGTTCCCAGAGTTTTGCTTTGTTCTCACAGCGCCCACAGTCTTGCTTTGTTCTCACAGCGCCCACAGTTTTGCTTTATTCTCACAGCGCCCACAGTTTTGTTTGCTCTCACAGAGCCCACAGTTTTCCTTTGTTCTCACAGCGCCCACAGTTTTGCTTTGTTCTCACAGTGCCCACATTTTTGCTTTGTTCTCATAGTGCCCACAGTTTTGCTTTGTTCTCACAGTGCCCACATTTTTGCTTTGTTCTCATAGTGCCCACAGTTTTGCTTTGTTCTCAAAGTGCCCACAGTTTTGCTTTGTTCTCACAGTTCCCAATGTTTTGCTTTGTTCTCATAGTGCCCACAGTTTTGCTTTGTTCTCATAGTGCCCACAGTTTTACTTTGTTCTCACAGTGCCCACAGGTTTGCTTTGTTCTCACAGTGCCCACAGTTTTGCTTTGTTCTCACAGTGTCCACAGTTTTGCTTTGTTCTGTCGGTGCCCCCAGATTTCCTTTGTTCTCACAGCGCCCACAGTTTTGCTTTGTTCTCTCGGTGCCCCCAGTTTTGCTTTGTTCTCACAGTGCCCACAGTTTTGCTTTGTTCTCACAGCGCCCACAGTTTTGCTTTGTTCTCACAGTGCCCACAGTTTTGCTTTGTTCTCACTTTGCCCACAGTTTTGCTTTTTTCTCTCACGGCGCCCACAGTTTTGCTTTGTTCTCTCGGTGCCCCCAGTTTTGCTTTCCTCTCACAGTGCCCACAGTTTTGCTTTGTTCTCACAGCGCCCCCACAGTTTCGCTTTGTTCTCACAGTGCCCACAGTTTTGCTTTGTTCTCACAGCGCCCAAGGTTTTGCTTTGTTCTCACAGCGCCCCCAGTTTTGCTTTGTTCTCTCGGTGCCCCCAGTTTTGCTTTGTTCTCACAGTGCCCACAGATTTGTTTTGTTCTCACAGTGTCCACAGGTTTGCTTTGTTCTCTCAGTGCCCACAGTTTTGCTTTGCTCTCACAGTGCCCACAGTTTTGCTTTGTTCTCACAGCACCCACAGTTTTGCTTTGTTCTCATAGTGCCCGCAGTTTTGCTTTGTTCTCACAGCGCCCACAGTTTTACTTTGTTCTCACAGCGCCCACAGTTTTGCTTTGTTCTCACAGAGCCCCCAGTTTTTTGTTCTCATAGTGCCCACAGTTTTGCTTTGTTCTCTCAGTGCCCACAGTTTTGCTTTGTTCTCTCGGTGCCCCCAGTTTTGCTTTGTTCTCACACTGCCCACAGTTTTGCTTTGTTCTCATAGTGCCCACAGTTTTGCTTTGTTCTCTCCAGTGCCCACAGTTTGCTTTTTCTCTCGGTGCCCCCAGTTTTGCTTTGTTCTCACACTGCCCACAGTTTTGCTTTGTTCTCACACTGCCCACAGTTTTGCTTTGTTCTCACACTGCCCACAGTTTTGCTTAGTTCTCACAGTGCCCACAGTTTTTGCATTGTTCTCACGGTGCCCCCAGTTTTGCTTTGTTCTCACAGCGCCCACAGATTTGCTTTGTTCTCACAGCGCCCACAGTTTTGCTTTGTTCTCACTTTGCCCCCAGTTTTGCTTTGTTCTAACGGCGCCCACAGATATGCTTTGTTCTCACGGCGCCCACAGTTTTGCTTTGGTCTCACAGCGCCCACAGTTTTGCTTTGTTCTCACAGTACCCACAGTTGTGCTTTGTTCTCACAGTGCCCCCAGTTTTGCTTTGTTCTCACCGTGCCCCACAGTTTTGCTTTGTTCTCACAGTGCCCCTAATTTTGCTTTGTTCTCAAGGTGCCCCCAGTTTTGCTGTGTTCTCACAGCGCCCACAGATTTGCTTTGTTCTCAAAGCGCCCACAGTTTTTGATTTGTTCTCACAGCGCCCACAGATTTGCTTTGTTCTCACAGCGCCCACAGTTTTGCTTTGTTCTCACAGCGCCCACAGTTTTGCTTTGTTCTAACTGCGCCCACAGTTTTGCTTTGTTCTCTCGGTGCCCCCAGTTTTGCTTTGCTCTCACAATGCCCACAGTTTTGCTTTGTTGTCACAGCGCCCACAGTTTCGCTTTGTTCTCACAGTGCCCACAGTTTTGCTTTGTTCTCACGGCGCCCACAGTTTCGCTTTGTTCTCACAGTTCCCCCAGTTTTGCTTTGTTCTCTCGGTGCCCCCCCCAGTTTTGCTTAGTTCTCACAGTGCCCACAGATTTGCTTTGTTCTCACAGTGTCCACAGTTTTGCTTTGTTCTCTCAGTGCCCACAGTTTTGCTTTGCTCTCACAGTGCCCACAGTTTTGCTTTGTTCTCACAGCACCCACAGTTTTGCTTTGTTCTCATAGTGCCCACAGTTTTGCTTTGTTCTCTCAGTGCCCACAGTTTTGCTTTGTTCTCTCGGTGCCCCCCAGTTTTGCTTTGTTCTCACACTGCCCACAGTTTTGCTTAGTTCTCACGGTGCCCCCAGTTTTGCTTTGTTCTCACGGTGCCCCCCAGTTTTTGCTTTGTTATCACAGCGCCCACAGATTTGCTTTGTTCTGACAGCGCCCACAGTTTTGCTTTGATCTCAGAGTGCCCCCAGTTTTGCTTTGTTCTCACGGCGCCCACAGATTTGCTTTGTTCTCACGGCGCCCACAGTTTTGCTTTGTTGTCACAGTGCCCACAGTTTTGCTTTGTTCTCACAGTGCCCCAGTTTTTCTTTGTTCTCACCGTGCCCACAGTTTTCCTTTGTTCTCACAGTGCCCCCAGTTTTTGCTTTGTTCTCAAGGTGCCCCCAGTTTTGCTTTGTTCTCACAGCGCCCAGATTTGCTTTGTTCTCAAAGCGCCCACAGTTTTTGATTTGTTCTCACAGCGCCCAGAGTTTTGCTTTGTTCTCACGGCACCCACAGTTTTGCTTTGTTGTCACAGCGCCCACAGTTTTGCTTTGTTCTCACGGCGCCCACAGTTTTGCTTTGTTCTCACAGTGCCCACAGTTTTGCTTTGTTCTCTCGGTGCCCCCAGTTTCGCTTTGCTCTCACAGTGCCCACAGTCTTGCTTTGTTCTCACAGTGCCCACAGATTTGCTTTGTTCTCACAGTGCCCACAGTTTTGCTTTGTTCTCACAGTGCCCCCAGTTTTGCTTTGTTCTCACAGTGCCCACAGTTTTGCTTGCTTTTTTTCTCACAGTGCCCACAGTTTTGCTTTTTTTCTCACAGCGCCCACAGTTTTGCTTTGTTCTCACAGCGCCCACAGTTTTTGCTTTGTGCTCACAGCGCCCACAGTTTTGCTTTGTTCTCACTTTGCCCCCAGTTTTGCTTTGTTCTCACGGCGCCCACAGTTTTGCTTTGTTCTCAGAGTGCCCACAGTTTTGCTGTGTTCTCACGGTGCCCACAGTTTTGCTTTGTTCTCACGGCGCCCCCCCAGTTTTGCTTTGTTCTCACTTTGCCCCCAGTTTTGCTTTGTTCTTACGGCGCCCCCAGTTTTGCTTTGTTCTTACGGCGGCGCCCCCAGTTTTGCTTTGTTCTTACGGCGCCCCCAGTTTTGCTTTCTTCTCACGGCGCCCACAGTTTTGCTTTGTTCTTACGGCGCCCACAGTTTTGCTTTGTCTCTTACGGCGCCCACAGTTTTGCTTTGTTCTTACGGCGCCCCCAGTTTTGCTTTGTTCTTACGGCGCCCACAGTTTTGCTTTGTTCTCACTTTGCCCCCAGTTTTGCTTTCTTCTCACGGCGCCCCCAGGTTTGATTTCTTCCTCAAATCCACGCCTGAAGTGATTTCCCGTTTTGAAAAAAAAAAAAAAAAAAATCCATGGGTGTTGTTGTTAAAATCACGGAGTCAGCAGTTGTTGGATTGACATAGTGACTGTTTGGAGGAGGCTGCTGACACAAACAGCGGAAGTAAGCAGTCTTTGTCGTCAGCAGCGGTTTCTCCTGTGTATGCTACAAGAATGAGAACATGGCACCGAACACTACTAAAGTGACATAACAGAAGCGCAGTGTCTCCTAGGATGGGTTGCCTCATGACGACTTGATTGCTCCATGTGGACTATCAGTTTTGCGGATGCTACAGGATGGCCATGGTGTACGGGGAGCCTGGATGAACGGCGTGGGAGTGATGTCTCTAAGGGGACGGAAACCAAGACACCATAGCCCCCTCCGGACACAACAATTTTGGAAAAAGACAAAGTAAGTTTAGTGCGAACGAACCCCCACTTTGAAAATGCGCCTTCTTCCACTTTTATCAGATCGCAAAAATCGGCGGTTACTAACGTGAACCGCAAGTGTTTTCTGTTTGATGTCAGCGATGTGAACATCTTCTCTCCTCTCAATAATTATTGGTTGTCCTATTCTCTCCCATTAACTATTGGCTTCATTGTTCCTCGAGTCTTTAGTAAACACCAAAATGCGGATGCTCCGTATGTTTTCACCTATATAACACAAACAGGATGACTGTTTATCACACTCACAGAGAGAGAGAGAGAGAGAGAGAGAGAGAGAGAGAGAGAGAGAGAGAGAGAGAGAGAGAGAGAGAGAGAGAGAGAGAGAGAGAGAGACTTCAAAGGCCTTGGCACTTGAACTGAACTGAGAATACGTTCTGATAGATTCTGCAATCAAACTCTTGCCGTCATCAGCTCCACCTCGCTGCGAATTTAAATGTTTTTTTGCAGCCACCAAACTCATCCCCAGCACGGAGTTGATAATCAGCGGGCATGTTATACAATTTGTGGAATGTCATACCCTTTTTGATATGGTTTGATCAGATGCACACTTGATCAGACACTGGTGAAGAATAGTGCGTGTGCCAGAAAGGATGGGCGGACAGGCAGGAGGGAAAGACGAGGTAGGAAGGAGGCGGAAGGGGAGAGGAAAATAGGGCTGGAGGACGGTGGAGGAGGGGGAGATGAGTGGGGGGAGGGGGTGGGGGGGGGGGGATGCGAGAGAGAGAGATAGGCTACTCAACTTGCAGTAGACTCGCCCACTAGTCAAGCCATAATGCTATCTCTCTGGATATTACAGGTATTCTGGTACAATTGATTGAATTGAAATGTTGATAAGATTCATCATTTCAGTCGTCCACGTGGGCAAACCTCCACAAAAGGATGTTTTGGTTTTTTTTTTTCACTCTCGATGTGTAGGGTGTGTGTGGGTGGTCGTGAAGATTGATGGAAACGTTTCCCCATGGCCTTTCCTGACATGATGGAGAGCATGAAAATCGCCTACGGATTTATCTTTTGAGCAGATGTCATTTAGTTAAATTCATTTGTTTTATCTGAAAAGAAAACCACAAAGTTTTACCTCCTCCCACTCTCCCTATTTTGCTTTCTTCTCAGAATTGATTTATGTGCCAGATTCGATCTGCACGGGCTTGATTGAGTATCTTGTTTGTTTGTTTGCTTACTTTCGTCTTTTATTCCTTTGTTTGTTTTGTTTTCCCCCCCTTCAGTTAGTGACGCGATTTGGTTTATTTTGTGCATAAGGAGTAAAAATAGAGCGGTATGGATTTCACACAAACAAATCTGTTATGACCATGAATTTCTGCAAAAATGCAGCTAATCTATTTATTTACACACTTATTTATGCATTATTTTTTTTTTTTTTTTTTTTTACTTATTTGAAATTTCTTTCTTTCTTCACTGTTCAGAGGTCCCGAAACCCAGCTAGGCCATGGGGAGCGCTGCTTTGCTGCACCAGTCACTTCCATCCCTGATAGTTGTGGGCAGATGGCTGACTTGGGACAAAGCTTACCCCGGTCCACTCGGTCGTCTTTTATTCCCCCGCCTCCTTCTCTGTCTGCCCCGTGCCCATTCTACGCCTGCGCAGTTCACTTGGATCCTTCCCATGCCCGCACCACGCCATTGAGCTTTCCATACTGTGCTCCTCAGGGCCTCACAGTAATTCACATGCCACGCACTGCTTCTGCCGTCTTGCCGTTTGTCGTAAGCAGCATTCCTTTGGAGTTATGTTTTCTTGTGGGAGCAAGAGTTACCGTTCTTGTTTATTGTTTATTACTTACTGTTTCTGCCTCATTTCAAACTTATTTCGTTTCAATTAAATTAAAGTTATTTGTATTTGTTTCTGTCCATCTTTGCATTTATCTGACTTCATCCAGGTTTAAAAGGCTGTGCCAGCCTTGAATAAAAGTTACTTTATATTTATTCATTACTCCAGCGCTTGTTGCTGTGTAGATGTGTTCGGTATGGGGATATATACAAGCATGGAACACAGAAGTTTCAGGGATGATTCCTTTTTTAATTTTGTATACTCTGTGCTGTCATGTTTTGCCAGGCCATTCGCCGTTATAAGTCGTATACTTTTTGAGTTAAGTTTTAGTGTGGAAGCAAGAGTTACCATACTTATTTGATTTTACTGTTCTCTGCCTCATTTCACGTCTAACTTTTTGTTTCAAGTACTACATAGGTGTTATGTGCGCATGCCTTGCGCTTCAATTTCTCTCAGTGATTGAACAGGCAGAGTAGACTTTGAATCGTACTCCTTAATTGAGCAGTCTGCTCGTACTCAGTACCCTGTAATAAGTACAGTTTTTTTGCTTATTGTTTTAGTTCCCATTGGTCATTAGCCTGTTTTGCCATTGTTTACATGTTATGAATGTACACATTGCTGAAAGGTTGCTGTACACGTAACATGTTACCTCCCTGTAGCAGTACATGCATGGCCATTCTCATGCTAGCTGCCATCCGGGGAGATTGTCTTATGCGTAATTTATTTATGTTTGTAACGTCTAAAGAAACACTTTTGTCGAAAGTTTATCGTTTTTGTTATCCACTTAAAATGACCAGTTCTTTAGGCCTTCTGTCGTGTGTTCATTTGTATTTCGCTATGTTTCAGTGAAGATGCAGCCTGTGTGTCATTTTTCTCCAAAGAAGCAGGGCCTAGACATTTCACTGTCCAAACATCGGTGAGTCTTTCTCGATTTCCTATATTGTTGGAAAATTCGGAGTGTTGAGGCGGTGTTAATAGGATCACAAAAAATAGCCCAGAAAGTGCACCTATACATTGCTGTATTTTAACCCATCTTAGTCAACCCACAACACGAAAAACTAATTTACTGAAACGTAATATCTCAGGAAGTAGAACTATGTATGCCCAATTTTTAGAGAGTATGTCCAATTAAAAAGAAATATTTTTGTGAAATTCTGATTTTTGAAACACTACAAAAATTTTTTTTTAAATGCCCGAATAAGCCTGGAAACTTAACCCATACACGTACACAACTGTAATGAAAACACCAAGGTGTATTTATGGCAAACAAATAGGCCTTTAAAGTCATTTCAGAAGCCACCCTGAGGCTACCTCGTCCAAAGTAGTAGTATCATACCAAATACTGTGGCTGAAAGGGTGTAGGAGGTCTCGGTAGAGGTAGTACCCTTATTGTCTGGAAGCTGCATCCTACCTTGCGAACGTGAAGATTTCCTCTTAGCCGTCTGAATGTGCTCTATCGTTGCTATAGTAACAAAATTGTCCACAGAAATAAGAGAAGTGACTCTTGACAATGATTTTACATACACGAATTGGCCACTCGGGGGTTTACTGTGAGCTTAGGTTTGGGTGATGTCTCTTCGTCTGAACGTGATAAACGACGGCAAGGAAGGGAGTAAGACAGCAGAAGAAACCGTGGCGGCTCTCCTAATGCAGTTTTTCTTGCCGCTGCTCCCGCTACAAATACAGATGCAAGGAACTTTCATTCTTCCGTTTTATTGCATGTGATGATATGTAAGATTTGACATTTGCTGATGTTTGTGCTTTAGTCAGTGAACGTTAAAATTCAGACCGATAGACCTACGTGGACTGACAGGGTCTAGGGCACACACACACACATACACACACACGCACACACACAGACACACACACACACACACACACACACACACGCACGCACACACACACACACACACACACACACACACGCACGCACGCACGCACGCACGCACGCACGCACGCACGCTTCTCTTCCACCCCTTTTGCCACTGTTTTACCAGTTAAATTTGCGACATGAAATGTAACGTTCACTGAGGTAATTAATTTCACAGTTAATGTAATGTAAGTACTAGTGTATAGATCAAGAATGCAAGCATTCCATTTCAATTTTGTTTCAGCTGTTTGTAGGGTATTTGCCACTCATTTGTTTCATGTTTGGTATTTGACAAAAGTTATGTATTCATTTCCAGCAAATACACTTGGTAGTTAGATGTACAGATAATCATAACTTGCCGCTAGGTCTACATAGGACAAAATACACATTAGCCTCCCTTTTCATAAGGAAATTAGCCTTTTTATTTACAACTGAAATATCAACATGAATTTTCTCACACAAAATGGTTGAATAAATGAATAGCCAATAACCTCTAAATAGAACAAATGGAAATATGAAATCATAAATCTGAATAGTTTATAAATTACCTTGTCACTGAAAGAATTTGATGTATTCATCTCCAATGACAGTACACTGTTGTATTTAGCCACCACCTTTTACACATACACGAAAAAAAAAAAGAGATGTGTGAGCAGCAATAGATCATAATAACACACTGCATATTGATCAAACGAGCATCAAAATAATGAAAATGAAAATTGCAAGTGAAAACGCCTTCGATTAAAACACATCAATACTATCTTTCTGTGTGTTGATTCAGTCACTGTCGAATGCGCACGGGACGCAAAAGTGATGCAACATAAAAGAACATAAACTAAAATCCTGTGAGTAGCCTCAATTAGTATTAAAAATAATTGCTCCTAGTTTGCTATTAAGAAAGCACCCAAATACACAGAGTTTACATACATTTAGAAGACGCTCACTTGCACATTGCTCTCCTGATGTTGTACCAAGCCAGTCTGTGCTGAGTTCTCCATCCATTCAATTTACTTTAGCACATGAGGTATTTTTTGTATCGTAACAAAATCAGTGTGGCAACAAAGATGTATGAAAAATGCCATAGTAACAAACAGCACTGCTAAATTAACGGATGGTGCCCAACACAGTGGCAAAACTCGCTGCCAGCTCGGCCAGATTACACCGCTACTTTTACTACCACTACTAAACTTAAAAGAAAATTAAAATCAGTTCGCTTGATATGAATTATAGGAGAAGAAAAGAAAGCCTAAACCAAGTAATGATTTTTCTGAAACTGATCATCGTAGATACGCCACAGATGTAGATGCAGAAACACAATGGAGAACACCAAACAAAGCAAACAAATAATGTGTAGATATGAACATAATTACACACAGACACAGACAAACACACACGCGCGCGCGCGCGCACACACACACACACACACACACACACACACACACACACACACACACACACTCTATGACAGAATTTCTAGGATGCAGGACTATGAGATGTATTGAAAGGCCACCGCCACCCCCCCACCAGGGACTTTGTTCGGAAGTGGTAGTTACGAAGTCAGCCTATTAGGCCACGCATCAAAGAACGTCGACAGCCTTTGAACCCCGCCCCTTTCCATTTTAATTTAAAAGACTTTGTCATGTCTTGTAGCATACATTTAAGCGTCTGTAATCGACTAGGGCCCTTTGATGGGTATTTTCAACCATCTTGTTCCAAGAAGAACATAATGACAAGAATGGATAGTCTATTTGCCACTAATATCGACCTTCCTGACATGAGAAGTGCATTTCTGGGATATAGACAAACTTTAGCTCGGCTGCCGGGGCGGTGATATTTGAGAACTCCGTAAACTTACATAAATACAAGATGGTGACCATTGACTGGGGGTGAAGACCCCCTTTTTCTCTTAATCATTCAACTTTAAATAACGTGTGATGTCGGCATAACTTTGATTTGTGAAACCGATTTCTGATGTCCATTTTGTTGAGTAGGGTCGAATTATGTTCAAAAGTCAATTCCAAGGTCATTTGGTATTCCCAGAGGCGAATCTACCTGTTACGCAAAAGAAGGGCATAAAATGGCCGAATGCGCTCAGCACACTGTAGATCAGAATTGAGTAGGTTGGATTACACAATCAGGAGACGGGCAACAGTCTGGCTCAGAAAAAAAAAAGCCCGGTATGTATAATGTTTGGACTTCTCAGTGACGTCAAAGCTTCCCATCCGGACACGGTGCTGACTTCACTGAGTGCAAAGCTTCCCATCCGGACACGGTGCTGACTTCACTGAGTGCATCAAGGAGTCGTTGACTGACATGGGGATGCTCCGTTTCCATACCTTCGTCGACCTGCAGCGATTCAGTGCAAATCGCCAGATCAAGCAGAATCACGTGGATTGCTTCAAAAGCGACGTTCTCAGGCCTCAGATCATGCACACCTTGCAGTCCTTCTGTGGCTGCATCGGCAAACTCGTGTGCGGGTCAGGCGTTGAGCCTTTCATCACATATGTAGTAGATGTCAGGAGCCACAGGTGTTGAGTTCGAGCCGTGCGAGCATTCCTGATGATTTGAGCTTTTCTTCCGAGCTTCGTCCTTGTAACAAGGTCCCTCGACATTTTATGACTTCAGCAATTACCTTGACATCTGTTAACAGAATCTAGCTTCTTCCTTGCAACAAGGTCCTTCGACATTTTATGACTTCAGCGATTACCTTGACATCTGTTAACAGAATCTAGCTGGCACCGGGTCCAAAACCTACTCCATTCGTCCATTAGCTGCTTTGAAGCGAGAATTAGTGAGATTTTCTGCTGAAGCAACTCACACTCGATCTAATGCTCACCTACTTGCCATAATCATTATGCCCACTACATCACCCATATCTGCTTGAGGTGCACCACCGGCTGCAACAAGACGGAGTTCATGTCAGTCAGGTGCCTTTGTGTGCCGTCACTAGGTGGGAAGATGATTGGTGTGAACTCTGACTTGTTCGTTGAACAAGCAGCTGCTCGAATCGGCAAGGGTGGCTTCTGTTACATGACCCTTTCTCCAGAGAAGGATGTCCAATGGAAGCGATATTGTCCCATCACCACCAACGGCTCGGGCACCATGGACTACATCTGCCCCGATTCTCCGGTCATGGAGAGCAAAGGGCAAGTTGGAGGGAAAAAACATACACAATATACCGCGTCGCGATTGGTAGGCAAGGAAGAGGGGACTGGATGGAGCTGACCAGCGTCGACTCTTGCTTATGTTGTCCAGAATGGTCCACGTCTTTGAGAATCAATGACCATACGTCTGCAATATAATAGCCAATGGTGAAATTGCTTGTTGAAGGGCTACGTGGATGTTGCAGAATCAGTATAAATAGGAAATAGGATGCCTGCTTAGTTCTGGATTTCCGTCCTTACTGGTGGATTTCATGCAACAGTGTCTGGTCCTTTGAAGACCAAAGAGCACATGAAGAGTAGTGTAAAAGTGCAGGGGAAATAATCTTTGACCTGGAGACTGTCTTGTTCAGGCTGCTAACCATTATCAACACATGGAACTAGCACGTCTCCCACCCTCACTTACTGACGCGCCTGCCTGAGGAAAGGCATCAGAACATCGCCGGCTCACAAATCCTGCGTGCAGACACCACGTCCACCACCACCTGACGTCACCACAGTCAATCCGAACTAACTACTCCACTACCTCATCGTCCGGCGAGTCAGAAGAGATGGGCGCTCTTGGCTGAACCCATCAAGACGAGATTGTTCTCTCTCCCTTGTAATGTTGTAGTCTTCAACAAGTTCTACATTGTGTCTGCGAAGGACCTTGAGTTGTATGTGACGTGCTCGCTTCAGCTCCACCAACTGCGATTTCACCTTTATAGAACACTACCCCCAGTCGAGACGCCTTTATGAAGAGCAGCAAGACAAGTTGCAACTGCCGAATGCACTGAGTACCTATGACGTCGATGAACAGTTCGCGGTGGAAAGCCACTACAAGAGTGTTTTTAATTCTGTTTAAGCGGACAGAACAATGATCTCCTACTTCCGCAAGACTGTTCGAACTGGCATGCGAACGGTCTCAGATGACACCAGTGCCTTCGTGCTTCTCGTATATTGGGTGCATTGACACAAGGTCTAGGCTGATAGGTGAGATAGTACACTTTGGGATATTAACGCCACCTGTGCTTAGCTTAGGCCCGTGTGCCGGCGCACCAGGAATGCGCTGTCTTCCTGGCTTTATACCACTCCATACCTGTCCGGGTAAGCGCGAAGTGTCGGCCCTCAAGAGCTGGTAACTTTCGTGGCCTGCGCTCAGTAGAGAGCACGGCAGGAGTGGCGAGTACCGCGAGTGTGCAGTGAAGTAGGGCAAAGTGTTCCAGCTAATCTTGTTACCACCAACATACCAAATCTCAATCTGCCCATGTTGTTGATCCATTTGCAGTCCAAATTCACTAATCAGCAGACTAACAGGCTCCACCTGAACTTGGCATCACGCAGCACGGGTGAGCAATCAAAGACAGCATCCCAGTCCCAGCTACCACTGGCCAGTCACCATACCATGCAAATAGTGTTATACGGTTGTAACATAGAGAGAAGGGAATGCAGCGCTAATGTTGAAGCTGGCACCGATGCAAGATGTCATGCACTGTGTGATGCATTCGTGCTTTCAGTACCGACTGCTTCAAATCGTTCAGGACAGAACAAGACGACAAAGATAAGCTTAAAAGACTGAAGCTGATGTGGAAGGAGACAAAGGAAAATGAATCATGCTTTATATCTGCTCTGACGATGAATGGGAGTCAGTTGTACACTTGCTTTATGATGATTCACTGAATGAATTAAAGAGCTGTCAAAAGTGCTGTTAACTTTGTTCTCCAGTGTCTTGTCCGTAACATATCCTTCATACTGATGTAAATAGTAATGGAAAGAGAGACCATGCACACTTGTCCACAGACACGTTACAACTTGGGATTACGCAGGTTTGATGACAGGGTTTATAACATGAAACTGATTGCTGTGGGAAAGTCTGAGCCAATGTACTCGGCATCGCAGGAGAAAAAAAAAATTAGCAATGAAACACACGGAGACCATCGAAATTCCTTATTACAGGTGAGAAGGAGATTGATATATTCAATGTTTTTGGAGGAATTTGGGTGCCAAAATGATCTTGACATTGACCCGCAATGTCTGAGAATAACCCCAAATCATTCTGAAAAGATCATTTGTTGATCGATCCAGGATGATCGAAAACCATGTGAGAGACACTAAAATTCCTCGTGCTAAGACAATAAGAATATGAAAAAAAGGTATTGCGTGTCACATAACGTTATTTACTCTGAAAGCTTTCTTTCCACCCCTTGTCTGTGGTGGCCGTCTTTGACTGATGCAAATTACCTCAGTTTCCCATTGTCATTGCTCAGGGAACCAGCTAAATAAACTATGGATCCACGTGAGTATGATATTATCTGTAAAAAAAAACCAGCAACAACGAAAAAACACACTTCTCTTAGCAACAAAGTCTTAAATGTGGCAAATCGACTGAAAGTATGTACGCCTTGCTGGCAAGGAAAGGGGCGTCACTCTGAGAGAGAGAGAGAGAGAGAGAGAGAGAGAGAGAGAGAGAGAGAGAGAGAGAATTTTTCCAGGTCTCTACGACTATCCTCCAAGTGCAAAACAAGTTACTCATATGCGGCTAAATAATACCAAGTGCGGTAAGCAGTGCGGCAACCGCGTTTTCCATTAATTTTCCGGCGATAGCGAATTCAATAAATTTGTTTTATCTCATAGCATCTGTCTGATTGGTCATATTCCTTTCTTAAGATGTAGTGTTTTGCATTTATTAAAAACTATTCTAGGAATATCCATAAATCTATAGATCAAACAGCAAAAATGTATGATCTCAATGTAAATCAAACTCCGTTTTTCATTTCATTTTAAATCGTCTTACAACTTGTAACCGAAATAGAATTTTTGCAGCGCCGTAACGGGCGAAGTCCCAAACTGGTGTTGATGAGTAAATAGTCATATAAGTACCAGGTTCAGCATGAAAGTAAGAAAGGGAAAGGATGTAGAAACATGCGTAGAGTCCTTGTGATCCTATGGTACTCTTGGAGCAAGAGTCTTGGAGGATGACGTGTGCGAAGTGTATCTTTTTTGCAAGCACAATGTGCAAGGTAAGCCCTTAAAGACGAAGCATGTTCGGCATGTTGCGTCACTCTTTTTGGAAATTCAGTTCTCGAAGACAAGGCATGTTTCCACTCTGCGCAAGGAGAGTCTTTGACGACAAGGTGGGATTGGGCGTACTTTCGCCACGTGAAGTTTGAAATCAGCTCTCCGGAACAAGGCGTATGAAGTACTCTTTCGCGATCCTTTGTGCTCGCTCGACACTCAAAGCCCTGAAAGACCAGGCGTAGCCTTTGACCACCCATTGGGTGGGAGCTGCTTCAGGGGGTACAGCAGACGGAGGAGTATGCGCAATCAACACAAACCCATACCCACACCCACACACCCACACACACGCACACGCGCACGCACGCACGCTCACACACACACGCGAGATCGCGCGCGCGCGCACGCGCGCACACACACACACACACACACACACACACACACACACACACACACACACACACACACACACACACACTGTCGCCTATCTGTGAGTTCATGATGATCGCAAGGGTGCCTACCTTTTTGTCAGAAAGCCCATTAGTCAGAAGGCCCATTAGTCAGAAGACTCTTAAAGGTGCCTATCTTTTTGTCAGAAGGCCCATTAGTCAGAAGGCCCATTAGTCAGGCAGGGACTTTGGCTATCCTTTCAGCCCGTTCAACCGTGAGAGGCAAGGCGTCTTTGGTACAGTGTGACAATCCTTTATGTGGAAGCTTACCCTCAAAACCATGACCAGTTCGTTTTTTTTTTTCACTTTTAGGGGACGCTGAACCGTCAAAACAAGGGATATTGTCGTGTTATTTTAAAGTGATCCTTTTACGAGCTTTGTCTTTGAAGGCATGTGAGGCCCAGTCACTTTTACGAACCCTTCTGCAAGCTCAGTCCTCACAGCCAAGACAAGTTCTATGCATTGTCATCGCCCCCATGGGCAAGCCTAGTCCCCGAAGGCAAAATATGCTTGGCGCTGATTGACTATTCTAGTTCCTTTCATGCTAAAGATAGGAGGTTCGAACCTTGGCTGCGTCTGGCGAGTCAAACATGGAACGGAATTTTTCTGAGTTACCAGATTACTGTTCGTGAGGACATACTACAGACTCAACTCTCTTCACGTGTGTATGTTTTCAGATGATCAGATGTGACCGTTAAAATTTCCAGTGGCCCATGTTAGTGTTTGGTGGATTATGGTAATTCAGTAACATCCACCTTGCACCAGAATACTTAGAGAGGGAGATTTGTCATGCCAACATTTCCTAGTGCCGGCAGGAAAGCCATGATGAGCGCTGGCAACACCTTGTTTGATGTGTCTGTCGTATCATTAGTACGCCCGATTTGTCTTTAGGCGGAAATTCAAAAGGCGACTGGACCATGCATTTGTGTCACCATCAGAAAAGTGCTCTAGTAGAGTGGAACATAACGGTGTGTGTTTTGCAGGCAGAATAGAACGAAACAGATGGTCTAATGAGCAATAGTCTATGGTTGAATCGCTGCGTCTGCATGCATAGCTGAGGATTCTATCCTCCACTGTCCTCAGTTACGGCACGTAGTTCGACCTTTCCCCATTCTCACCCCGTTTTTGACTCCCCCACCCCCCACCCCCACACCTCGCTGTGCTCCACCTCTCCCTCACTTCTCACCCCACCCTCTCCTCCATTTTCTTTATACAGCAATCCTCCTCCTCCATACCCCCACCCCCGTCACCCGTGGGGGGCTGTCAGCAAGGTTAATTCCGACAAGTCTGCCGACACATTACAAAGAAGTTTACTGAACTCTGCGAATCACTCAGTCCAACACATACATCAATATTTATAAATAAAAGAGAAATAAACGGTTAAAGCAATCTAGTTTCTAGTTCAGCTCCTTTCTGCTTTTAAGTCCTCTTCATCTTCGCTACAAACGAGATAAATGTCGTCTTTTGAGAGCTAGAAACCAAACAAAACCCCTTTTTTATGTTTAGCTATCATTATTTCGCGGCGTGCTCTGAAAATAGGAAACTCCCGCGGCTGTTAGGAAGAACAGTCGGTTTTATTACTCTCCCCTGCCTGATAGAGAACTAACACTTGCACCAAATAATCACTTCCCCTTGCTTGTTCAATGATTCGTAGTAGAGGCAGTGGCCGCTTCGTGTTTGATGTGTGAAAGGGTGTCTATGGTTTCCGACGTCAACAGGGGAGGGAGGTGGGATGGAGTTGGGGTGAGGGGTGAGGTTAGTTGCTTGTATTGTCTCCCTCCCGGCAGGGTGATTAGGTGCAGTGCTTGAGGAAAAGTGGAGTGGGGTGGAAAAGGGGTGGATTTCGGACGGGGTGGGGGATAGTGAGTACGTGTGGAAACTGAATGTATTCAGTGTCTTTCTGTGTGACGGTCTTTCTATGTATATTTCATTTATTCATTTTTTTATGCGCGTTTATTTATTTATCAATCGATCTTTTGAATCTTGCTTTTTGACTAACGTCCACCCCATGTCTACCTGCATCTCTCCCCCCCCCCCCCTCTCTCTCTCTCTCTCTCTCTCTCTCTCTCTCTCTGTGTCTGTCTATCAATAGATTCATTGATGGGTTCATGAATCAGTTCATCAGTTCATTGATGGATTCATCAATCAATTCATCAATCTGCCCGATTGTCTACTCGTAAATTTGTGTCTTGCCTGCTAATGTATGTTAATCCATCATTTTTCTTTCTATACATATTAATGTTTTGTTTATTAAAACGTCACTATTTTCTGTTCCTGTTCCTGGGGGGGGGGGGGGGGGGGGGGGGGGGGGGGAGCGGCACTGAAGGAAATGCAAAAACTGATAGAACGCATGCTTGTGTGCATGCACATGTACACACAGACTTAAACTCGCACACATACACACACACGCGCGCGCGCGCACGTACACGCACGCACGCACGCATGCGCTTATAAACTTGTGCGTATTCCAACTTTTTGAGAGAGAGAGAGAGAGAGAGAGAGAGAGAGAGAGAGAGAGAGAGAGAGAGTAAAATTAATGCGACTGGACACGCACAGAACTAGAATAAAAGATGACCGACCACCCATGACGCCGTCAGACAAACGAGGTTGTCTGTCTGGACTATCTGGGCTAATCCAATCTCGGTTATTGAAGCTTTCACAGCGTAGCCAGCTTGTTGCAAGGGTATCAAGAGGAAATAACGTGTGTATGTGTGCGTGTGTGGAAGGGAGGGAACAAGCTGGAGTGGGGGGGGGGGGGGGTAAAGCGCGTTAACTGGGGAGGAAACGGAGGGCTGAGGACGCGTTTTTTTTTTTTTTTTTTTTTTTTTTTTTTTTTTTATCCTGTCCAACAGAGTGGACGGACAGTAGCTGTTTTATTATTCATTCACCACTATGTAGATAGATTCTGACGCCAGAGACGGTCATGCACTGTCAGTCGTTCTCACACAGGACAGCAGTAATTTTTATTCTTATTTCTTTGATCATTACGATTACAAAACTTTCACAGTTTCTTTGTTCGTACTCTCCTAAACGTTAAATGTTATTTGTTCTTGCCTGAAGAAGACCCAAGAGGTCGAAATGCATTGTCTTGTCCTGTGCTTTGTTGGTTTATGTCCTTGGCGGTAACTACCCCCCTCTCTTTCTAAATAAAACCATCACAGTCAATTCTGATCATAATAGGAACAAAAGTCAGTTTATGGAATGACAGTCATATCTGGTGCAACTCTCAGTCAGTTTTGTAACATTTGTGTAAACCATAGCGGTCATATTTTACTCACACGATCGACAAAAAAAATCAACCTGCCTTTCATTTTTACAATGCACGTTTCAATCAACGACGATCGTAGAAATCAGTTGTAGATAACGATGAACGCAAGATCTGGATACTGTTGGGCGCCAGATTTTGATTCTGATGAGCACACGATCGGTATGACTGGCTATCAGGTGTGGGTTTTATTGACGCAAACTCTGGATACTGATCGATACAAAGTCTGGGTTATTTATTAATACAAGGGTTTAGGTAATGGCTGGCAAAAGTCTGATGTTGATGGACATAGGGTCTGATGATGTTGGACAAAGGGTCTGCTGGTGATGGACATAGGATCTGATGTTGATGGATATAGGGTCTTACATTAATGGACATAGGGTCTGATGTTGATGGACAAAGGGTCTGATGTTGATGGATATAGGGTCTTACGTTAATGGACATAGGGTCTGATGGTGATGTACATAGGGTCTGATGTTGATGGACATAGAGTCTGATGGTGATGGACATAGGGTCTGATGGTGATGGACATAGGGTCTGATGTTGATGGACATAGGGTCTGATGGTAATGGACATAGAGTCTGATGGTGATGGACATAGGGTCTGATGGTGATGGACATAGGGTCTTACGTTAATGGACATAGGTCTGATGGTGATGGACATAGGGTCTGATGGTGATGGACATAGGGTCTGATGGTGATGGACATAGGGTCTGATGGTAATGGACATAGGGTCTTACGTTGATGGACATAGGGTCTGATGGTGATGGACATAGAGTCTGATGGTGATGGACATAAGATCTGATGTTGATGGATATACGGTCTGATGGTGATGGACTTAGGGTCTGATGTTGATGGACATAGGGTCTGAAGTTAATAGACATATGGTCTGAAGTTAATGAACAAGAGGCCAGGCTTTGATTGACACAAGCTTCAATAATGATGGACACTGGGTATGGATGTTAGGAAGCACAAAAGCTCAATATTGATAGGCCCAGCTATTGAGAGGCACAAGGTCTGATGCTATACACAATAAATGATGTTGATATGCAGCAGGTCCAGTGTTGATTGACAATATCTGATGTTGATATGCACACGATCTCTTCAGAACTGACTTAGTTTTGACTTTTGTTCCGCCTGTTGGCTGGTGCAATGAGTTATTCCGGTTTTGTTTGTTTAAATTACCTACTTCTCATCCTTTCCTTCATCTTCTTCGTCGTTTCTTCCCTATATTTTCATCACCACTACCTTTCCCTAAAGATCATGAATTCTGTGTCTGGTGTGTTCACCTCGATTCATTGGTACTTGTTTTTTCTTGTTCTGTTATTTTTTCAATACTCCCCCCCCCCCCCCCCCCCCCCCCCCCGGCTACTCCTTTGTACTACTTTCTCACAGACCTCAGCTTCTTCTTTTATGTTTTAAAGGCTGTGGTCGCTGTTTCGCTGTTTTCTTTTAGATTTGTGAAGATATAATGGCTCCAAACTCGGGTTCGAAAATCAGTTATGACGAATTAGACGCTCAACTTCTTTATTTCAATAATGTTGGCCGAATGTAGCTTCTTTGTGTGTGTTTTTGATCAGTACAGTCAATAACAGGAACGCACGTTTTACGAGTTAAACAGTGGTATCATTTCACGCAAACTCAAGACCGTTTGGTCGCACTGCATTACACAAAGGGGAAAAAAGTCAACAACTGATATGACCTCTCATTCTGTGTGTTCCATATCTCCGTCTGTCTGTTTGTCTGTCCTTCACTCCCCCCCCCCCCCCCCCTTTCTCTCTCTGTTTGTCTATAGCCCCCCTTTCTCCCTTTCCCTCTCCCTCTCTCTGTCTCTCTCTCTCTCTCTCTGTCTCTCTCTTTCTCTCTCCCCTCTCTCTCTCTGTTCTTTGTATTTCTGTTTTGTTTGTCTGTCTCTCCCTCGTCTCTGTTTCTGCCTGCCTGCCTGTCTGTCTGTCTGTCTGACTGTCTACCTGTCTCTGTCTCCCTCCCTCCCTGTCTTGTATTTGTCTCTTCCTTTTGTTTGTCTGTCTGTCTGTCTCTCTGTCCCTCCCTCTCTTTCGCTTTTGATCTGTCTGTCTGTCTATCTGTCTCTCTCTGTCTCTCTCTCTCTCTCTCTCTCTCTCACACACACACACACACACACACACACACACACACACACACACACACACCCTGGCCTTTCAGGTAAATGACAATAAGATGTAAAAAGTGTCAAAGACTGTCATACCCTCTCTCCATCTTTCAGTCTATCCTTGCGTCTTCCGTCTCTCTTTCTCTCTCTTTGTCCCCCCCCCCCCCCCCCCCCCCCCCCAGTCTCTCTCTCTCTCTCTCTTTTGGTGTTTTTTTTTTTTTTTCTAGACCTGTATGCACTAATTGATGGGAACAGTAGAGCTACAAAAACTGTAACCCTAACCAGCCAGAGGAAACCAGTGACCACTGCAATCTACTGAAAAGCAAACGAAGTCTGTCCGATAGGTGAAGTGGCAAACTGATAATACATGCTGTTTGGTTATTCATCACTGAACGGACCTTGAGTTGGTCTGCACGCGTTCAGTTAGTAAGCGACGACCTGACATGTGGAAGAACCCTTCAAACCATTCTTCAAAGTCAACGAGTGGAAGTGTTTCTCTCGCTGAACGCATGGTTCCGTATTTCCAAGCGTCTTTCAGCACTCGCGCTCATTCATAGTTTAAGGGATGGTGTAACTCAAAACTGTCGTGGCTGCTTTGTTTAGCTTAGTGGGAGAGTACTGAGTTGTCAGATGGTCGGAGCTCGAAACCCTTAAACGTCCAGCACCTTTCATTCATCATTCTTTGGCGTGCATTTGCAACCATCTAGTAACCCCACAATGAAAGTAGCCACATTTTGTTGACATTTAATTAAACACGAATCCAGAGTGCATGTGTTTAATTTTCGTGTCATCCACGCCAGCAGCAAACGGTGGCCTACTCTTCTCCGAATCGTGGAATGGGATTAACTGTGCGTGCAGGGATTCTTTATGCATGCACGGGACCTGAGTGTAAGGTCTCATCCACAGGACTGAGAGGGGCACAGGAGTCTGCAAAGAAGGTATCTCCGAAGAGAAGCGTTTCTTCCAACCTGACTCTCTGGGGTGGGAATCGAACCCCGGACGCCTTACCCACGTTGGCGCGACCCAGGCTCCTGGCGCCCAACATTCAAAATGCATTTTTACTGAATATGTTTGTCGTCCGGGTTGTAGAGTGAGGTGTTAGGTAGATCCCTGAGCTATACTGTTCTGATGCCGTTTGTCACGTCACCTTTGGTGTCCTGAAGATCCTACGGCTGATAGGACGCTATTCTCACCATTCTGATAGGACGCTATTCTCACCATTCTGATAGGACGCTATTCTCACCATTCTGATAGGACGCTATTCTCACCATTCTGATAGGACGCTATTCTCACCATTCTGATAGGACGCTATTCTCACCATTCTGATAGGACGCTATTCTCACCATTCTGATAGGACGCTATTCTCACCATTCTGATAGGACGCTATTCTCACCATTCTGATAGGACGCTATTCTCACCATTCTGATAGGACGCTATTCTCACCATTCTGATAGGACGCTATTCTCACCATTCTGATAGGACGCTATTCTCACCATTCTGATAGGACGCTATTCTCACCATTCTGATAGGACGCTATTCTCACCATTGAATGTTAGCTTTAGTTACTGTGGACTTCAAACTGATTCTAAATGTCACAAAACATCCTGCTCAGGAAGCATGTTTTTTTTTTTTTTTTTTTTTTTTTTTTTTTAATGCATCATTGCTTGGTAAACGTTCTCAGTTTGATTAATTTCTCCTGGACTCAATTACAGATGTCAACTGTGAATAATACTGGTTCAAAAACATTGAATCTCCAGGTCCAAACAGTTTGAATTTTATATATATATATATATATATATATATATATATATATATATATCTTCTACCATGCGCCGAAAGTCCACAAGAGCCTGCAGAACCCCCCAGGCCGCCCGATCGTCTCCAGCATGGGTGGCCCCACAGAAACGCTTTCCAGACTCGTGGATGACTGGTTAAGGCCTCTGGTGGAACGTTTGCCCAGCTACGTGCATGACTCCACAGACATCCTCAGGTTGGTCCAGAAGTGGAACACCAGGTTTGGGCCGTTCGGCGACAGTGTGAGGCTGGTCACAGTGGACGTTATCAACCTGTATGGGAGCATCCCGCATGATGACATGGAGACAGCCATACGGCACTTCCTCAGTGTGTGGCCATGTGAGAACACTCCCCCCCTCCCAGCATGGTAGTTGAGGTTATGCGCCACGTCCTCGACAACAACTTCTTCCACTTTAACGACGGGATATACCGACAAAGAACAGGTACAGCCATGGGGACACCTATGGCCCCCAGCGTAGCCAATTTATTCATGGGGTGGCTGGAATCTACCATCCTGGAGAGCAGCCCTGTCCCCGTCGATAGCGAGCTGTGGCGAAGGTTTATTGATGACATCTTCGTCCTGTGGACGGGGACTGAACTGGAGCTCCATGAATTCATTTGCCATCTTAACTCGATCCATCCTCCAGTCAAATTCACCGTCAACAGCTCCACCTGCAGTATCCCGTACCTCGACGTCCTCATCAGACTCGAGAACGGCTTCCTCACGACAGAAACTTTATGCCAAAGAAATAGACAGCCATAGTTACCTCCCCTTCCATTCCAGCCACCCTAAGTATTGTGTCAGGAACATACCCACTGGACAGTTTCTTGCGACTGCGAAGGTTGTGCGCTACAGAGGATGACTTTGAGAGGCATAGCAAGGACATGACGATGAACTTCCGGGCACGTGGATACCCGAGAGCGTATACCCTGAGAGCGTCATCAGGAAGGCATGGCAGAAGGCCAAGGACACACCCCGCCAGTCCCTGTTACAGTACAAGGACCAGCACAAGGAACGGAGTAGCAGGGTCCCTATGGTTGTAACCCACAATCCTCGCAACCCTCCCCTGAGGAATGGCTGAGAGAGGGCATGGACCAGCTTCACCAGAGCACCAGAATGCAGAGGGCCATGCCAGAAGCGCCTGTTGTGGGGGAAAGGAAGGCTTGGTCACTCCACAACATCTCATGCCATCCGGTCTGCCCCCATCTCTAGTCCAGAAGGAAGAAGCGGGTATTTTTGCATGCGGCAGATGCATCACCTGCCGTGAGCACCTCGTGGAGGGCACCACGTTCTCAAGCGCTCGTACAGGGGAGTCCTTCACAGTGCGCCAGAGACTGACGTGTGACACCAAAAACGTCATATACCTGCTATTCTGCTCCAAATGCCAGTATAGTCAATATGTGGGAGAAAACCAAAAACAACATCAAGATGAGGTTCTATCTTCACCGCAGTCACATCATGAACAATGCAGGGTCCCACGTGACGAGACATTTCAATCAGGCAGGGCCACTCGGTGTCCCCACATGCGATGCAAGATCATTGAAATTGTCCAGGGAAAGAGCCATGACGCCAGAAAACGCAGGGAAGACTTCTGGACTGAGAAACTGGACACCATCCATCCCCACGGCCTGAACTCAGAATTGAACTTCTAACCCAACACGGGGCTTGGTAGCAGAGCAAGACCTTGATGATACCGTTCAGCAGTAGTGCCCATGTGTGTACCCCGAGACCCCAGGGTGGAGGTGGGGTGCTGTGAGTTGTGTGTGTGTGTGGGGGGGGGGGGGGGGGGGGGGGGAGAGGGGGGAGAGACGGAACTGGTGGCAAGGGTTCCAGTGGTGTGACTCTGGGTCTCGTGGCAGGGGACTAGTAGCGTTAGGTTTTGATTATGTGGATGGGAAGATATAGACGGATAGAGATAGAGGAGAGAGGAGTACAGTTCATTCCCCCCCCCCCCCCCCCCCATCCCTTGGAGAGAGAGAGAGAGAGAGAGAGAGAGAGAGAGAGAGAGAGAGAGAGAGAGAGACAGAGAGAAACTACAGAGAGAGGGGAGACGGAACTGGTGGCAGGGGTTCAGTGGCGTGACTCTGGGTCTCGTGGCAGGGGACTGGTAGCGTTTGGTGAAGATTGTTGTGTGGATGTGGTGATGTAGACGGATAGAGGTAGAGGAGAGAGGACTAACCCCCCCCCCCCCCCCCCCCCAGAGAGAGAGAGAGAGAGAGAGAGAGAGAGTACGGTCATTCC
>JADBJO010000211.1:320150-347650 GCA_016801955.1 Conus betulinus | reverse complement strand
TGATAAAAACATCCAAAAAAATTACAAAAAAACTGACAAAGTTACATATGACCACATTAGAAAAAAAGAAAAGGAGCTTGTACAGCAAATGGACCTAGGTGATAGAGTAGAGACAACAGCAGAAAAAGAGAAGCTTTTATAACACTCAAAGACCATAAAACCTAATTTTTTGAACAACCCAACTTGTAGATTGATAAACCCATCCAAATCCGAATTAGGAAAAATCAGTAAAAAGCATTTTAGAGAAAACCATAAAAAACATAAGAGAGAACACCGAATTTAACCTCTGGAAAAATACATATGAAGTTATACAATGGTTTAAAAACTCTCAACAAGCAAGAAAACACAGTCTTTATAACATTTGATGTAGTAGATTTTTATCCATCTATAGATGAAGAGCTGCTCGCCAAAGCTATAAAATTTGCCAACAAATACACTGAAATATCAGGGTTAGAAATGGAAATCATTTTCCATACAAAGAAAACTTTACTCCACAGCAAAAACGAGACTTGGACCAAGAACACCAGGAAAAGTTCAACTTTTGATGTCACTATGGGATCGTATGATGGTGCCGAAACCTGCGAACTTGTCGGGACTATTCATGCTATCTAACATTCAAAATAAACTTGGAAAACAAATTGGACTGTACAGAGATGATGGCCTCGCTGCACTGAGTGATAGCCCTAGAAACATTGAAAATAAGAAAAAAGAATTGTGCAAAATCTTCCACGACCAAAATTTAAAAATCACCACAGAAGCTAACAAAAAGATAGTGAATTATTTAGACATCACGTTAGACCTCAACCAACATACATTTAAACCATACAAAAAACCAAATGACACACCTGTCTATGTAAATATCAAAAGTAATCACCCACCTTCCATACTCAAAACGATACCTAGAGGCATAAACAAGAGATTATCTAATCTGTCATGTAATGAAACAGTATTTAACAACACTGCAGCTGAATACCAAGAAGCGTTACACCAAAGTGGCTACAACTACAAATTACACTATGACCCAGGAAATGATATGAGCAGACACAAGAAGAACAGGAAAAGGAAAATCATATGGTACAACCCCCCATACGATGGAAGAGTTAAAACAAACGTTGGGAAAGAATTCTTTAAAATTCTGACATCTTCTTTCCCAAAAGAGCACAAACTGTTTAAGATATTTAACAGGCACAACATCAAATTATCATACTCATGTATGCCGAATCTCAAAAACATCATTGATTCAACCAACAAAACGAAAAGCAGTGCAGAGACAAACGAGGGTGAAGAACGGAAATCTTGCAACTGTACCAAGAAACAACAGTGCCCTCTAAACAATAAATGCCTCCACAGCAATATTGTATACCAAGCCACTGTAAAATCAGAGAACACTGAAGAAACATATATAGGTATCACTGAAAACCAGTTTAAAACTAGATATGCAAATCATAAACAGTCATTTAACAAAGAAAGATACAAAAATCAAACAGAATTGAGTAAATATATTTGGAAACTCAAAGATAAAAAATAGATTACAACATATCCTGGAAAATCTTAAAAAGAGCTGCATCATACAATAACATTTCAAAAAGATGTAATTTATGCCTAACAGAAAAATATATATGATCCTATGCAAACCAAAATTAGCACCCTAAACACTAGGATAGAAATGGTTAACAATTGCAGACACAAATGGAAGTTCCTATCAGGAGCAGAAATCAAAAACACATGAAAAACACTGACCGCACGTGATGGCAGACAGCGAACACGTATAAAAAAAAAAAAACCCGACAACACCGACCCCCCCATACCCTGACGACTGCACCAGCAAGAAACAGCGCTGTAGGTTTTTAGCTTTTACATTTTAATCAAAGTTTTAACAGATGCCGCTCCCAACCCGGTTGAGCACTTTTTTAAAGTTATTGTTGCAATATCTAGACAATGACAGACACAAATTGAGGATATTGATGAGATTATACTCTGGATACTGATGAGCACATTATCTGAGTATTGGTGGAAACAGCGTCTGGATATTGATAGCCACAATGTCCAGTTATCGATTAGGCAAGAGGTCGGATATTCATGGGCACAAGTTTTGGATATTGATGGGACCAAAGTCTGAAGATTGGTGGGTAAACTCTCTGTATGTTGGCAGATACAAGATATGGATACTGATGAAAATTGGGTCTGGATATTGATTGACACAAGCTTTAGATATTGACGAGCAAAAAGCCCGGATGGTAACAGGAACAACGTTTGGATACCGACGCACAAGAATTGGACATTGATGACCGTGAAATCTGGAATCTGATGGGCACACTGTCTCTCTATACTGATGGGCACACCGTTTGTATCTTGATTTGCACACGGTCTGTACACTGATGGCGACTGAGTCTGCATATTGAAAAGCATTCGGTCTGTCTATTGATGGACACACAAAAGAAATATAACACTAGAGAGATGAATCGAGTTAGACCGTTCTTATTGTATCCACGTTACCAAGCCGACGATTAACCACAAGGCCACAGTAATTCCGGAAGGAGGTTAATACACTTCTATTTTATGATTGGACAATAATGTAATCCATTATTCTACTACATCCCCCTTTTTCCAGAATATTGAACCATCTGAACGTCGTTTTTTTAAATTCAAATAAACTTTTGAATCAAACTCATGCAATCCAACATGCATCAAATTAACGTTTGACAGTTGTACAAAACAATAGTTCACTTTGTTGTTCAGTTTCAACTTCACTTTCAGTTTCTGCACGTCGACAACAAATAAACTTTTTTTTTTTTCACAATTAAAGGTCAAGTATTTTTCGAGGTCTCACAAGTCTTCCCGATTTTGTGCGTGTGCCAGACTGAGATTGTTCTTCAGTTGATGTCTGGGTTGTCAGCGGATCATCTGGCATAACATCGAAGTGCACCTCTGGTTCAGGTTCTTGCTGTTCTGTAGGTCCTGGAAGTCTTGGGAGTGGGAGTGTTGACGTTGATTTCGGGACAACACTTGATCCTGAGCGTGACTGGCTGCTTCGTCGACGTAGGTGGCACCGATTTCTTCTTCTATTTCCCATACGCGTTTGAACTGTATAGGATGCTGGTGAATGAAAGTCCAGGACGACTGCTTTTTCATCTGTCGGAGTTTTCACCCACACCTTCTCTCCTTTCTTCAGCGGTGGTAGCGATTTTGCTTTGTGGCGGCGATCAAAGTTCTTCTTCTGTTGCTGCCTAATTCGAGCATCCACTTTTTTGAAATGCTGTTGATTTTTTTGCTGGCTGGGAACTTGGTTTGATGGCATTGATGGAATTCTGGTTCTTAATCTTCTCCCCATCAGAAGCTCTGCGGGCTCTGTCCATGTTGAAGAGGTGCAGCTCTGTAATTTAGAAGAGCAATGTAAGGGTCGTCAGCCTTCTTCAACAAGTTTTTCACCGTTTTCACAGCTCTCTCTGCCTCTCCATTTCCTTGAGGGTGAAGAGGACTACTTGTCAAATGTGTAAAAAGCCATATGTTTTTGCAAATTTGTTGAAATCTCTTGAGTTAAACTGTGATCCATTGTCTGATACCACGATTTCAGGAATGCCCTGTCTTCCAAAAATGGCTTTACAATGACCTATAACAGATGTAGATGTTGTTTGTGACAGGTGGGCTATTTCAATCCATCTGGAGAAATAATCTACAATGAGTAGATATTTGTGACCTTTGAATTCAAAAAGATCCATTCCCACCCGTTGCCAGGGATAGTCAGGAGTTGGGGTTGGTTTCAGAGGTCAGGATGATGACTGCGTTTCCTTTTCACAGATGCTGCAATCAGTGATTTTCTGTTCTATTTGTTTTGACAGGCCTGGCCACCAGATACTCTGTCTTGCCAGTGCCCTGCATTTCACTATTCCTTGATGGCCCTCATGAATGCGCTGCAACATCTCTTCCTGTAGTTCAAATGGAACGACAATTCGGCTTTGAAACAGCAACAATCCCTCTTGATTGAAAGATCATGACAGACGTACCAGTACTGTTTCAACTGAGAGCATCTCGTCTTGCTGATTCAGGCCACAGATCAGTCTTGCAGAAATTCATGACTTGACTGCAGACTTTGTCTTTGACCTGGTTGATGCGGATTTTCTCTCGGAGTTGATCAGTGACAGAAGATTCTCGACTAAACAGTTGACAAATCTGTTGGTCTCGACCTCCATCTGGTGATCCTGTTGAGCAGGAACACTCCCAGGAGCCCGAGACAGTGTATCAGCTGTTACGATGTTCTTTCCTGCTGTGTACTCTATGTCATAGGAAAAACAACAACCTCCTCATCCTGAAACGTTGAATTCTTGGTGTCAGCTCATCCAAGTGCTTTTTCTTGAGTAAGGCCAGCAGTGGCTTGTGATCTGTCTCTATTATGAACTTCTTCAGTCCAATCAAGAAATCAGCAAACTTCTCACAGCCCCATGTAGCTGCCAAGGCCTCTTTTTTTCAACTTGAGCATATCTTTGCTCAGTAGAAGTCAGTGATCTTGACGCATACATTACAGGTTGCCAGTTCTGTCCTTCCTTCTGAAGCAGAACTCCTCCCAGTCCATAAGACGATGCATCAACAGACACTTTTGTTTCCTTTTCTGGATTATAGTGTGCCAAAACTGGAGCAGTACTCAATTGAGTCTTGAGTTTCTGAAATGCTGCTTCTTGCTGATGACTCCAGGTCCATTCATTTTCATGCTTGAGCAGGTCTCGGAGAGGTTTTGAAATGTTTGCAAGATTTGGGGTAAACTTCCCAACATGGTTTACCATGCCTAGAAATCTTCGCAATTCCGGAACATTTTGAGGTCTTGGAAGATTGGTAATTGCTTCTTCCACCTTGCTTGGATCCACTCTGATGCCATCAGGTGAGATTATGTGACCCAGAAATTTCACTGTGTCAGTTGAGAAAACACATTTCTCATTCAAGGTGATATTGGCTTCTTGCATTCTTTGCAAAACAGCTTGTAGTCTCTCATCATGTTCCTTTTGATTTTTACCACTGACAAGAACATCATCAATGTCAGCAATAACTCCCGGAATTCCAGCAAGAATATGAGTCATTTCCCTGTGGAAAATTTCAGGCCCAGAGTTGATTCCAAAGGGAAGTCTTTTGTAGCAAAATCTTCCAAATGGCGTAATAAATGTTGTTAACTCTTGTGACTCTTCATCAAGTGGAATCTGATGGAATCCATTGTTACAATCAAGCTTAGTGAATACCTTTGCTCCTGACAGCTCCGCAAGGAGTTGATCCATTGTAGGGAGAGGGAAATTCTCACGACGAACATTTTCATTCAGTTTGGTGAGGTCAACACAAAGTCTGACTTTCCCGTTTGCCTTCGGTACTACAACTATCGGAGCGCACCAGTCTGTCGGTGTTGTAACAGGCCTTATGATGTCTTGTTCCTCCAGTCGAATCAGTTCTTCTTGTACCTTTTTCTTCATAGGTAGTGGAAGACGTCTTGGCGTAGTAATAGACTGGTTGTGAATTTTCTCTCAGTCTGATTTTGTAGACTGTCTTCATTTTTCCTAGTCCCGTGAACAACTTTGGAAATTTTGAGGCTGGACTTGCTGATTGCTGTGTGGAATTCACTCTTTCAATCAGATGAAGTGCCTGTATATCGCTGGTCTACCAAGTAGTGTTCATGAAGGTTTTCCACTATATATAGATCCTGGACTGTCTCTGTCTTTTCTGTTTTGAGAGTGGCACTGTACTTTCCAACAACATTGATCTCTGTTTTTCCTGGACCTAACAACTTCTTGTTGGTGCTCTTGATCACAGGAGAATTCTTCTGGAAGTACCGTTTTGGAACTACAGAGACATCAGCCCCGGTATCCACTCGAAATTTGACTGAAGTTCCATTTCACCTGTAGTGTAGCATACCAAAAATCTTCTTTAATTGCGTTGACACAATCTTTGTCTTTACATTCTACAATTGAACCAGTAGTATTTCATCTTGCTTTTCGTCAATATTGTGTACTTTCTTGGACCGACACATGACTGCATAATGACCTTTCGAAAAACATTTCCGGCATTCCGCATCTCTAGCTGGGCAGTCATTTCTTCCATGCATAGGACTCTTGCCACAACGCATACATTTCTTATGCTCCTGTGTACGAAATTTGTCATACTTTTGTTTTTTTCGACCAATTTGTCTTTTTCCTTTCAGGAATTCGGTTAATTTGTACATTTTCATTTTCTTGACCTGTCATCAAGTGTGCCTGTTGTCTGGAACTCTCATAGGCTCTGCCTATACACACACATTTGGCTAGATCAAGTTTCTTGTCTTCAAGCATTTTCTCTCTTAGAACATCATCTCTCACACCCCATGACAATTTGGTCTCGAATCATTCTGTCTTCAAGTTGCCCAAAAATTACAATGTTTAGCTAACTGACGAAGAGCAGAGACATAAGCTTCTATTGATTCTGAGGCTTCTTGTCGTCTGGAATGAAACTTGTAAGCTTCAAATGCTTCATGCGTTTCTCCAACACAGAAATCTGAAAATTTTTCTATTATTTTCTGCAAATTTTTACTGTCAGCTTCACTATCAAAGCTAAATCCGTCAAAAACATCCATCGCATCTTCCCCAATAGTTGCTAGGAAAACTGCTGTTTGGAATTCTGTTTCTTCTTTATTCAGCCTACTTGCCACTGAATAATTATCCCACTGCCTTTTGAATTTTCGCCAGTTGTTTGGCAACCCACTTCCACAGTCAAGTTTGGCTGGAGCTGGTATATTTGCAGTGAACTGTTTCATTTGGCTTGTTGATGATGTTGGCCGTTCAGCCATGACGTCAGAGATGCTAACTTGATTAACTAGCAAGAACGATCTTTTCTTTTTTTTTTTTTTTTTTTTCACAGTTAATCACAGCTTTCTAACTCTTCACCGATTCCACATCTTCTCTGCGTTAATCCCACTTCTTGACACCATGTTGTGTTATCTTACATCAGATTCACACAAAAGAAATATAAACACTAGAGAGATGAATCGAGTTAGACCGTTCTTATTGTATCCACGTTACCAAGCCGACGATTAACCACAAGGCCACAGTAATTCCGGAAGGAGGTTAATACACTTCTATTTTATGATTGGACAATAATGTAATCCATTATTCTACAGTCTGTGTATTGATGGGCACACGGTCTGTATATTGATGGCACACACGGTCTGTACATTGATGATCACACGATCTGTCTATTGATGGGCGCGCGGTCTGTCTATTGATGGGTACACGGTCTGTATATTGATGGGCACACGGTCTGTACATTGATGATCACACGATCTGTCTATTGATGGGCGTGCGGTCTGTATATTAATGGCCACACGGGTCTGTATATTGATGGGCACACGGCCAGTTGATGATCACACGGTCTGAGAGTCTTGATGGGCACATGATCTGTATATTGATGGGTACACGGTCTGTATATTGACGGGCACACGGTCTGTATCGTGATGAGCACACAGTCTGTACATTGATGAGCACACGGTCTGACAATTGATGAGCACACGGTCTGTATATTGATGAGCACACGGTCTGTACATTGATGGGCACATGGTCTGTATATTGATAGGCACACGATCTGTCTGTTGATGAGCACACGGTCTGTATATTGATGGGCACACGGCCAGTATATTGATGATCACACGGTCTGAGTCTTGATGGGCACATGATCTGTATATTGATGGGTACACGGTCTGTATATTGACGGGCACACGGTCTGTATCGTGATGAGCACACAGTCTGTACATTGATGAGCGTGTGGTCTGTCAATTGATGGGCACACGATCTGTCTATTGATGTGCACACGGGCTGTCTATTGATGGGCACACGGTCTGTCTATTGATGGGCATATTGATGGGTACTCGGTCTGTACAGTGATGGATCCACGGTCTGTACATTGATGGGCACACGGTCTGATTGTTGATGAGCGCATAGTCTGTGTATTGAAGGGCACATTCTCTGTATATTGATGGGCACACGGTCTGTATATTGATGGATACACGGTCTGTATATTGATGGGCACAAGGTCTGATTGTTGATGGGCACACACACACTGTATATTGAAGGGCACACACTCTGTATATTGATAGACACACGGGTCTGGATGTTGATGGGGCGCATGGTCTGTGTACTGACGGGCACACACTCTGTATATTGATAAACACACGGTTTGGATGTTGATGGGCACTCGGTCTGTGTATTGCTGGGCACACGTCTGTATATTGACGGGCGCACGGTCTGTATATTGACGGGCACACGGTCTGGATGTTGATGGACACACGGTCTGTATATTGATGGGCACATGGTCTGTATGTTGATGGGCACATGGTCTGGATGTTGATGGGCACAAATTCTGGATGTTGACAGACACAAAACAATGTATGATTATTGATGGACACACGGTCTGGATTTTGACTGGCATCAAGTCTGATTATTGAGAACAAGATGTGAATATTGAAAGGCACAAAGAGTGAATCTTGAGCACAATTGAATGAATATTATGAAGACATGAGGCTGGACATGGACAGACAGAAGTTCACAAGAGATGTTAACGAACACAAGGACCAAATATTGATGGATGCATTAACTGGATACTGAGACCACAAGGGGGTACATATTGATCAACACGATGTGTATAGAATTATGGGCACTTGGTTTGGTTTGGATATTCATGGGCTCAAGATCTCGATATAGATATGCATAAGGTGTGGATGTTGGTGAGAACCAGGTCTGGATACATATGAGCACACGATGATCATGTGATGTGGATTCGATTAGCATAAACTCTAGACGCTGGTCGGCAGACGGTCCGCATTATTGATAGACACAGTGTCTAGAGAAATTAATTTACAGAGTGTTCGGATATGATGGGCTCAAAGTCTAGGTAGTAAAAAGCAAAGTTCTGGATACTGACAGATACAGTGTCTAGATACTGACGACGGACACAAGATCTGGAGTATTGATGGATGGGTCTGGATATTGATGCACCCAAAAGCTTGATGCTGATAGACACAAGGTTTGACCTGATATGGATAGACACAAGGTGTGGATATCGATGGACACCAAGTGTGGATATTGATGGACACAAAGTGTTGATATTGATGGACGAAAAGCGTGGATATTGATGACACAAAGTGTGGATATCGATGGACAAAAATGTCTGAATATTAACAGACACAGTGTCTAGATATTGATAGACCCAGGATTTGAATATTGATAGAAACAATGTCTTGATATCAATTGACATAATGCTTGAATATCGATGAACACAATGTCTTGGTATTAATGGACACAAGTTCTAGGTATGAATGGGCATTAATGAAACAATCTCTGGATATTGATGGGCAAAATGTTAGGATATTGATGGGCACAGAGTCTGCACATCGATGGACATGATCTCTGGATATCGATCGGTTCAAGGTCTTGATACTGATGAACGCAAGCCCTGGATATTGATGGAAAAATGTCAGGATATTGATGGACATAATGCGTCGACATAAATGGAAACAAGATTTGGATATTGATAGACATTAGGTCTGGCTATTGATGGGCACAAAGTCTGGATATTGACAGGTACACGATCTTGATATTGAGGAGTACAAATAATAGATTACGAAGACAAGGTCTGAATATTAATGAGCACAGGGTCTAGGTATTGGTTGGTACAATGGCTGAATATTGATGGACACAAGGTCTGGATATTGATAGACACAAGGTCTGAATATTGATAGACACAAGGTCTGAATATTGATGCACACAAGGTCTAGGTATTAATAAGCACAGGGTCTGAATATTGATGGACACAAGGTCTGGATATTGATAAACACAGGTCTGAATATTGATGGACACAAGATGTGGATATTGATAAACACAGGGTCTGAATATTGATGGACACAAGGTGTGGATATTGATAAACACAGGGTCTGAATATTGATGGACACAAGGTGTGGATATTGATAAAAACACAGGGTCTGAATATTGATAAACACAAGTCTGAATATTGATGGACACAAGGTGTGGATATTGATAAACACAAGGTGTGGATATTGATAAACACAAGGTGTGGATATTGATGGACACAAGGTGTGGATATTGATGGACACAAGGTGGATATTGATAAACATAAGGTGTGGATAATGATAAACATAAGGTGTGGATAATGATAAACACAAGGTGTGGATATTGATAAACACAGGGTCTGAATATTGATGGACACAAGGTGTGGATATTGATAAACACAAGGTGTGGATAATGATAAACATAAGGTGTGGATAATGATAAACACAAGGTGTGGATATTGATGGACACAAGGTGTGGATATTGATGGACACAAGGTGTGGATATTGATGGACACAAGGTGTGGATATTGATAAACATAAGGTGTGGATAATGATAAACACAAGGTGTGGATATTGATGGCACAAGGTGTGGATAATGATAAACACAAGGTGTGGATATTGATGGACACAAGGTGTGGATATTGATGGACACAAGGTGTGGATATTGATAAACACAAGGTGTAGATATTGATAAACACAAGGTCTGATATTGATGGACACAAGGTGTGGATACTGATAACACACAAGGTGTGGATATTGATAAACAAAATGTCTGATATTGATGGACACAAGGTGTGGATACTGATAAACACAAGGTGTGGATACTGATAAACACAAGGTCTGATATTGATAGGAGGAACAAGGCCTGGATACCCAATTGAGACTAGGTCTAAATATTGAAGGTGACAAAAGGTGGATATTCATGAGAGCTAGGTCTTTATGTTGATGGGCACAATATGTGAATATTGAGCAAAAGGTGTAGTAGATATTGATGGGCACGAGGTCTAAAAATTGGTGGGCCCAAAGTCTGGATATTATTACCTTTCGAGACAAGATGTGGATATTGATACATACAAGGAACAGAATGGTTCGTGGAGACAAGAGACTGACGCTGATTGACATGGGATCAGATGGTTTGGATGTTAAATGTCACAAGGTTTAAATATTGATGGCAACATGTTTTGAATGCTGATAGGTCGAGAAGGTAAATTTTAATCAACACAAAGTCTTTTAAGTGATGGGAACGTGGTTTGGTTTTTGACAGGCTTAGGGTCACAATGTTGATGCGTACATGATCGGGATGTCGACTGGCACAAGACGTGGATTTTGATGAGAAACAGGTCTGGTCTCAGATGGACACAGGTTCTAGAGACTGATGGATACAAGATCGGGATATTGATGGTTATTAGGTGTGGATTTCATTGACACTCAAATATGGATACTGATCGGCACAAGCTCTGGAGTATTGGTGGGCAAAAGGTCTGATGTTGGTCGACAAATAGTTTGAGGTTGAGGGACAAGGGATCTAATGTTAATGGACGTACGGTCTGAAGTTGGTGGACACAGGGTATGGATATTTGGAGGCACAGACTCTGAAAATCGATGGGCTCTGCTGTTTGACAGCGATGGGCACAGACTCTGAAAATTGATGGGCCCAGCTATTTGACAGTGATGGTCACAGACTCTGAAAATTGATGGGCCCAGCTATTTGACAGTGATGGTCACAGACTCTGAAAATTGATGGGCCCAGCTATTTGACAGCGATGGACACAGACTCTGAAAATTGATGGGCTCTGCTATTTGACAGCAATGGGCACAGACTCTGAAAAGTGATGGGCCTAGCTATTTGACAGCAATGGGCACAGACTCTGAAAATTGATGGGCCCAGCTATTTGACAGTGATGGGCACAGACTCTGAAAATTGGTGGGTTCTGCTATTTGACAGCAATGGGCACAGACTCTGAAAATCGATGGGCTCTGCTTTTTGACAGCAATGGGCACAGACTCTGAAAATTGATGGGGCTCTGCTATTTGACAGCAATGGCACAGACTCTGAAAATTGATGGGCCCAGCTATTTCACAGCGCGAGGACACAGGGTCTGATTTTGATTGGCTCAATATCCGAAGATGTTCGACAGAGGGTGTTGTGTTAATTAGCACATCTGATCCTCATGGGTACCAGGTCCTATTTTGATTGATGTAGTGTCTGATGTTGATGGGTATAATGTCCAGTGTTCATTTACACATGTCTGATATTGATGTGCAGCAGGCCTTGGTTTGATTGACACATGATCTGATGTTAATGGACACAAAAACCTTTTTCGTATGGTCTTCAGAACTGACTTAATTTTTAATTTTGTTGATTGTTAATTTATTTAACGGACTATGCTTGGATTTGTTTGTTTTCATGTCCTGCTTCTTATTCTTCGCTTCCTGTCCCCCGTCGTTAACTTCTTGTCCTACTCCCATCACCGGCACAATACAATGGCTACAAAACTCAGGCGCAGTACAAAAAGGTTTTAATCATGATGGATTCAACTCTTAGCTTCTGTATTTTAATAATGTCAGCCGCTGTTTATAGCAAAACGTATCCTCTTTTTTTGGTTTGTTTTGATAATGATAGTCAATAAACGCAATGTCCATTTACGCCATGCGAGTTAAATAATGGTTTTATTTAAAGGAACTCAAGATTGTCTGGCTTGGATTGCATTACGCAAAGGAAACAGTAGAGAATGAATATTATGACCTTTCTTCTCTGTCTCTTTTTCTTTTAATCTTCGTTTGTCTGTTCGTTTAGTTGTCTGTCTGTCAGCCTGTCTCTCTCTCTCTCTCTCTCTCTCTGTCTCTCTCTGTCTGTCTGTCTCTCTCTCTCTCTCTCTCTCTCTCTCTCTGTCTGTCTGTCTGTCTCTCTCTCTCTCTCTGCTCTCTCTCTCTGTCTGTCTGTCTGTCTCTCTCTCTCTCTCTCTCTCTCTCTCTCTCTCTCTCTCTCTCTCTCTCTCGCAAAGACCTTTCAGGTAGTGACAATGAAATGTCAAAGTGTCAAAGCTTTCCCACCCTCCCTCTTCTTTCACTCGTTTGCATCTGTTCGTCTCTCCTACTGCCTGTCTGTCCGTCTGTCTCTTTGTCCGTCTGTCTCATTGTCTGTCTGTCTGTCTGTCTGTCTGACATGTGACATGGAAAATTGATGATGCACGTTGCTAAGCTTTAACTATGAACGGACCGCGGCAAGAGCAGATCTGCACGCATTCAACTCCAGTGAGACTGGATCTGAAAGGTCAGGATAGCGTGTTCGGCTTATTCTTGAGTGGAATCGAGTGTTACTCTCACTAAATGAACGACTCCGTGATTCAAGGATTTGACGGTTCTTCTCATTCATAGCTGAAGGCGTGGTTGTAATTATGAAAATGTCGTGGCTGTCTTGTCTGGCCCACGGGGTAGAGCAAAGCGTTAACAGCCAAACGTTGTGAAGTGCAGTTCCGCTGACGCCCAAGGTCTTTCTCTCGTTGTTCCGCGGCGTGCATTTGGGATGGTTTTAAATCTCCCTATAAAGGTAGCCACATTCAGTCTTCCGGAATACGTCTTAAGACAACACCACTGTGTCTGTGTTTTGTTTTCGTGTCGTCTATCCCAGTGGCACGCAGTGGCCTACACATCTCCGCAAGACGTAAGGGAATTTTACGTGCTTGTAGGATGTGTGAGCATGCTTTCATGCACGGGATTTCGAGAGGACCGGGAAAAGGCGGGAGTTCTGCACAGACATAACTCCGAAATAAAAATCTCATCCGAATCGACCCTCGGACACTGGAACAAGAGTCTGACGCCGTACCCCACCGGGCCAACTCAGCCCCTAGCGCTTCCCTCCCCACGCTCTCACATCCTCCCTCATCCTCCCAAACTGCCATTTTTACTGGCCGTATTTGTCGTTCTGGTGATTCAGTGTGACGTGTTTAGATACATGTCTCTACCGTTCTGACCCCGTCATTGATGTCGCGTTTGGTGAATGTGCGCACTAGGCTAAATCTATGTGCGCACTAGGCTAAATCTAAATATATCAAGTCACAAGACCGCCAAAACAAGAAGCATATGTTACAAAAATGTGTAAGACGCATCGACTGCTCTGCATGGTAGGACTGTATGTTTATTACTCTGTGAACGCCGGTTATGGTTCTGACGCTTTTCTACAGGACTGATGTACAAACGTAAACTGTTAATATTGGCTTTACGTATTGAATATCGAGGTAGAAATAGTTTGAAACTAAATCCACACTAATATTGTGGTATGGGTCATTAAGCTGACTGGTCAACCCTTTTCACATGATTTTCAAACCTGTAGCTGAAAAGAAGCCGAATCTGAACCGAGTATTTTGTGGGAGTTAGTTTGCATAACTGGTCAGAACATGTAAAGGTGAAACTGGGTTAAAAAAAAAATGTCTGTCTGTCCATCTATCTTTCTGTTTGTAATAAAACACACCAACATACGCGAATATGCACATATGCACGCACGCATACATACACAGACACACACACACACACACACACACACACACACACACACACACACACACACACACACACACACACATACACACTTACACGCGTGCGCGTTTATTTTGGATTAATCACACCCTTGTTCTGACATTTGACGTACTGATGATAATTTTAGAACCAAACTTGAAAAGTTAAAGTGAGTTAACTGAAAAAAGCAGATTCTAAAGCAAAATGTTTTGGATACAAGATCTGTATAAGAATAATACGATACGATAAACTCTCTCTCTCTCTCTCTCTCTCTCTCTCTCTCTCTCTCTCTCTCTCTCTCTCTCTCTCTCTCTCTCTCTCTCTCTCACGCACGCGTACGCACGCACGCACGCGCACACACAAACACGCACTGTATAAAGCTAATATCACTGGTGACACCTTCTCCAAGCTGAGCTCTGATGGCCGAGTTGGGGCGAGAAAAAAAAAAAAACCCAGTTTGAGAATCAACGCTTCATAGCAGTCTCCACTATCCGTCGACGTAATATAAAAGGAGGGATGGGACGGTGATCTTTTGGTTGAGTACGGGGCTTGCCGACAACTCCAGGGGAACAGGTAATAGCTGTCCCAGGGACACCATTCTAATGGGGACCATCGGATGAACTGGATACCCGGAGACTGGCGCTGGAGTGCTGCTGTATCGGAGGCTGATCCTGTGTGGAGATCCATTGTACAAGAAAGACTGGCGCTGGAGTGCTGCTGTATGGGAGGCTGATCCTGTGTGGAGATCCATTGTACAAGAAAGACTGGCGCTGGAGTGCCGCTGTATGGGAGGCTGATCCTGTGTGGAGATCCATTGTACAAGAAAGACAGGCGCTGGAGTGCCCGCTGTATGGGAGGCTGATCCTGTGTGGAGATCCATTGTACAAGAAAGACAGGCGCTGGAGTGCCGCTGTATGGGAGGCTGATCCCGTGTGGAGATCCATTGTACAAGAAAGACAGGCGCTGGAGTGCTGCTGTATGGGAGGCTGATCCTGTGTGGAGATCCACTGTACAAGAAGTGAGCACGAGAAGAAAAACAGAAATCGAGAGTGGGCAAAAATGTGCCCCCCTCAACCCCCGCCCCCCGCGCCCCCTCCCCGCCCCCTCCCCGGCTTCCCCCTCCCCTGTCTTCCCCGATGAAAACCAAACAAACAAGATCGGTGTTCGCTCTGGGCATCATATACATTTGTGCTTTAAAAAGTCCTTTATAAAATCTTTTGGTGAAGAGATTACTTTTCTGCAAGACAGACATGTGTGAGTGTTGTTTTCTCTCCTCTTTTTTTTTTTTTTTTATTTTATTTTTTTATAAAACCCTCTAAGGTAAAATACATACGGCTCATCGCGACTCCACGCGTGCAACTGCACAACCACGGTCACACCATTTCGGATCAGCACCAACATTCTGCATGCAGGGTTTGAAATCACTTCATCTGGTTGTTTCCCGCTCGTGATAAATGAAATATGTAAGCTTTTCGTGTTAGCACTGTAACACAGTAACATGGTTGTGTGCGTTATGTAAATCTGTTTTGATGTATGTAGATAGTTTAAAGCTTCAAGGAGGTCGTTTGCTCATATCACATTACCATAATATGCAAGGTCCGCATTATTAGGGATTTGTTGTGTGAAAGTCTGAAGGGGTCAGCTCGATACGTCTGAAAACAGCCGATATCTGCTTTATTGGTGGTGTGCGTATGACATAGTGAATATACGTCTCCGAGGAGCTATTACTGTGTTTTCACTTGTCATTCCTGTTGCTTTCGTTTTCTGTATTTCTTTCATTCGCTCCATTTCTTCTTCTTCTTCTTCTCTTCAATCATATTGTTCTCTAAAGTGCCATTCCACACATTTTCACATGCAGATGCTGACCTCACACATCCAAACGCAGATATCCAAGCGCATGCATACATGCAAGCTTGCATTATATATACAGACAGACGCATGCACAAGCACATGCCTACACGCACGAACGCATGCACGCAGGCGCTTATACACGCATGCACAGGTATACACACACACACACACACACACACACACACACACACATTCAGTCACGGACTGCTTCAGGAGTCGTGGTCAAAATTCACTCCGAGACCTCCGTTTGCTGTCTTTTTTTTTTTTTTTAATCTTCGATCAGGATCTTGTTTACAAAACTCGGTTATGGTTTACGTCGGAAGATTTAGTTAGATTCTGTCATGGGAAGTTTCTCCTTCCATAGAAAACGCTCGCAGTAATGCATCGTTGTAACTACAGAGAAAATAGGCCTATTTAGGCCTATTAAGTAGAAGGAGACGAGCATTCAAAAAATACGTAAACAAGAGTGAGTACCACGGATTCTGTAATATCAGTTGATGTACGGATCATAGGACGCTGACAGTATGTATTGGTATAGATCTGTTGTACGGATCATAGGACGATGACAGTATATATTGGTATAGATCTGTTGTACGGATCATAGGACGATGACAGTATGTATTGGTATAGATCTGTTGTACGGATCATAGGACGAAGACAGTATGTATTGGTATAGATCTGTTGTACGGATCATAGGACGAAGACAGTATATATTGGCATAGATCTGTAGTAGGATCATAGGACGAAGACAGTATATATTGGTATAGATCTGTAGTAGGATCATAGGACGAAGACAGTATATATTGGTATAGATCTGTAGTAGGATCATAGGACGAAACCAATAAATATTGGTGCGGATCTCATGTGCTAATCATAGGACGAAACCCGTAAATATCGGTATGTCTATTTCGTATGAAGCAAATGACGATCCAGTGCTTGGCAGTGCGGATCAAAAGACAAGTCTAAGTTCTGTTCGGCGTTGGTGGCGAACTGAGGTATGTCGAGTGCCCTGTAGGATTTTCATGTAATATGAACTGGGAGTGCCGCTGTTTTCTGCCACATAAATAGTGTTTGAAGCATTCGTGAAAATCTGGTCTATGTTGCTAGCTCCTTAGGTTTGCTTTTTTATTTTCAACTGATTCTCGGAGTTTGTGGTGCTGTTGGGATAATTTAGCACCTTGTAGCGTGCTTTTATGGCCCATTCTTGCCGGTAAGGGTAACATGAGAACGCAGGAAGCAAAAACAGCCGTCTGTTTTTTTTTCAGTTTAATGTCTGTGCTTTGAAAATGATATTATACGAGGGAACTCAGGAATGTATGTGACGTATGTGAGTACACAACAGCGTGCTTACATTTACATGTATATGGGCCTGTGAGTATGTACACACGTGTCCGCGTGTGAGGTGGGCTGAGGTGGCTTGGTGAGGTGGGCTGAGATGGTTCGTGTGAGTATATTGTACAAAAGTTGTTACAGAAAGGTCGACAGGAAGCTACAAAATCCAGTTAAAGAAAAAGGGAAATAGTAAGCAAACGCCAAAGGGAGATCCTATTTAATTTCGATCCGCTTCAAACCACGCAAAATTTTTAGGAAATCGATCTTCAAAAGATATAGGACAAAGATCCAGATCATAGATACAGTTTAGTAGATGCTTTAAAAAAAAACTGTGGTATTTGACACGGATAGGAGTAACATGATGTCCACATATACACATCTGCCGTTCTTGCTAACTTTCGTTTTCACAGAATTTATTTTGCGTACATAGCCTACATCTAATTTGTAAGCATCATTGTATGATCGGAATTCCTTTTTGTGCTTAAATGTTCATCTTTCTTCTCTCTCTTTTCTTCTTCTTGTACCTCTTATTTCTCATAACTTTTCTTCAGGTTGTTGATGGAGATACATTATCATCCAGCTCCGCTCTCAGCGGTGTTCACCCAGACCATTATCAGCGCACAGGATGCATACTATGTATATACGTGTCATCCGTCAACTTCGGCCAACGGGGACTGCTCTTCCCAAGGCGAAAGATGTGTTTCCCATACACAACCATGTGAGAATGGAGTCGGAACCAATGTTAAGTCCGAGGCCACCCCCTTTTCAAATGAATATCTGTGCGGAGACTTCATTCAGCGTTTTGCAGCATAAACAAGATAATGAATTCAAGATTCCGTCAACTGAGCTTTTCCTACTATAGTTCACATTGCTGCTGAATGAAGTAAGCCCTGCATTCATGTTGACGACACAAAATTGAAACACGTTATCCTTTTATCCTGTCCATCTTCAAGAAAACAGAATTTAATATAAAGCTCCCTTGCATTAGTTATATTTTTTGCACCAGTTGTTGCAGTAGTGTGTGTGTGTGTGTGCGTGCGCGCGCGCGCGCGCGCGTTTGTGTGTGTGTTGTGTGTGTGTGTGTGTGTGTGTGTGTGTTGTGTGTGTGTGTGCGCGCGCGCGTGGGTGTGTGTGTGTGTATTTGTGTGTGTGTGTGTGTGTGGGGGGGGGGGGGTACTGTGGATGCGTTTGTGTGTGGGTATGTGTGTATATGTATGTGTGCGTGTGTGTGTGCGCGAGCTCGCGCGCGACGTGCGTTTATGTGTTATATGTATGTGGTGCGTGTAACCGCGTATGGGGACGGGGGGGGCGGGGGGGTATGGGGGGTGGGGGGGGGGGGGGGGGGGGGGGGGGGGGGGGGGGGGGGGGGGGGGGGGGGGGGGGGGGGGGGAGTGGTGGGGGGGGGGGGGGGGGGGGGGGGGTGGGGGGGGGGGGGGGGGGGGGGGAGGTGGGGGTTTGTCAATTTTGAGATTCAGCTCTAAACGAGGCATCGAGACATATGCATTCCCTTCAGTTTCCCGGTGATGGTTTCTTTTTCATGTTGATTGACGGCCATGTCGTATCTCCTCGGCCACAGCGCTGAATGCAGGGCATGTAATCCTCCATTTTTAAACGCTCCCTCTTGTGGGCCCAACACTCACCTCACGCCTAGCGGTGACGCAGCTGAAGAAAGAGCTGTGGCTGTTTTGGCCGTTTCAGATCATACTTTTTTTTTAAACTGTGTAGGTTAATATTGCAATGCAAGTGCAGTGTAAAGATATCATGTAATGTAAAAATATAGTATAATATAATATATGATGTAATGTAATATGATGTAATGTGATATAACACAATATGATATAGTATAATATAATGTAACATATCATGATATAATGAAATATAGTACGATGGTGTAATGTAAAGCAGTATAATTTAATATATATTCTGAATAGTAAAGGAAACAAGTGTACGTAGCAATCGACCCTTTTCAATCTTTTGAAAAAACTTAACGAAGTAAAGTCAGATTTTAGAAAATGAAAAGGAAGAAAAGATTGAGAAAGACGCACAATGTTGTGTGTGTGGAAAGCCTACTGGAAGCATCAGATTTCCCTCTTAGTCGGTGGCTTCTTCCAGAATCATGCAATACCTCCAAAAGAGGACCAGACACATGGGAACATGAAAGCTCCCATCATTTGTTTCAGCCAGTCCTCGACAGGTGATTCGCTGGCAAGAGTTACAATGAAATAATTTTTTTAAAAATCAAATTTAATTTCAGCTGTCTCACCGTTGGTGTTGAGATCGAACTAAGTTTGATTTTTAAAAACAAAAACAACCCTTGCCAGAAAGTCCTCAGCCGGAAATAAAATGGGTCACTGGCGTTCAGAGGGTTAAAAAAATAAGTTCGCTTTTTCTTTTCGTTGTAACCCTTTCCAGCCAGGCCTACAACTTGAAACTGGGACTGGACTGGTCAGGGCCTGGCAACAGAGAGCACACGGAATCGTCATCAACATGCTAAATTGGCGCTGGAAAAAAAGGTCACGCTCCTAATGACAAAGATCGATTCAGAGAACTGGCCACTTTGTTGAAGTCATCACGGAGGCAATGCAGCTGGTGCCCCGCGTTTTACCCAATCTCGTTTTGCCCAGTCTCGTTTTGCCCAATCTCGTTTTGCCCAATCACGTCTTGCCCTATCACGTTTTGCCCAATCTCGTTTTGGCCAATTACGTTTTACCCACCCACGCTCCACCCGATCCGTCTTCATTCGCGCACGTCCATCGCGTTTCTCCCACGTTTTCACGTGTACACATGCACAAGTTGCCGTCCTTCTTCCGCTTCCCCCCTTCCCAATCCCCCATACCCTTAATCCTCCTCCCACAACCACCCTTCCCATCCCCCATACCCTTAATCCTCCTCCACAACCACCCTTCCCAATCCCCCATACCCTTAATCCTCCTCCACAACCACCCTTCCCAATCCCCCATACCCTTAATCCTCCTCCACAACAACCCTTCCCTATCTTTCACACGTTTTCCGCGTCCTTCTCCTCGAAACAGTCACACTCCTGTTTTGCACACAAATAGTAGAAAGGTGGCCCAGCGGATAGCACATTCGTTTAGAAAGCGAGAGAATACCTTCGAGTCTTGATTTGAGTGTGACCATTTTCAGTTTCTTTTTTCTTCCCTTTTTCCACAAGACCTGAAGAAGTAGTTTGGGAATCTTTCGGATGAGACGTTTAACAGAGGTCCCGTGCTATAATGCATTGTTTCATATCATCATTAGGAACCCTTTTGGTGTCATTTATCGGCAGACTTGACATTATTAATGACAGTGATAGTATTGCCATTAGAAAGAATATCATAGTGATCTCTACCCTCTCGTTCTTTGTTAATGCCCACATTATCTTTTAGCAGGGATGTAATGACGGTAACCTCTGATTCATCCGCAAATCTGCAAGCACGATCATGAGTCGTGGGGAGTCTTTTTTAGCTCGGTCAGAGCTGTGCTTGGAGCCTTTTTAACGGTTGGACAGTACCAAAGCAAATTTGAAACTCATCCTTCTCTTTTTTTCACTATATTCTAATTTTGGACTCTCAAAAAAAAAAAAAAAAAATCTCGCTTAAAAGAAAAGAAAGCACTTAGTTCTCTCACGATTCGCCGCGCGCGCGCGCGCGCGCGCGCACCACACACACACACCAACACACAACACACACACACACACACACACACACAGCAGAGAGAGAGAGAGAGAGAGAGAGAGAGAGAGAGAGATGGGAGGAGAGGGAGGAGAGAGAGAAGAGAGAGAGAGAGAAAATCGGTTTCATTAACATTACTGCTGGGAAAAATGATGATTTTTCCACTTCATGTTTGGTGTTAAGTATAACAGAAACAACCGCCGAGTTCTGGCAGCAGGTGTTTTTGATATTCAGGTGCACAAAAACTGCCGAATTGTGACGAGCAATAGCAACAGGTGTTCGGTGTTCAGTACACAGAAACCGCCGAGCTTTGACGAGCTGTTTGCAACAGGTGAAATCCACTTCTTCTTGTGTACCAATCGTTGAGGAAGGAAGGGACACAGGAATTCAGCCGACCTCGTAGCCCGACACATATATTGATAATTACATGGAGGCAAATGAGACGGCGACTAAAGGCGAAGTTAGTCTCAAAGTGAGTTTGTTTCCGTTGGACAGTCACTTAGTCTCTGTATAAGATTCAAGATTCAAACAAGGTACCAGCTGGATGGTTGGACACAAAAATCCCCCCTCCCCCTCTCTTTACTCTACCGCACCACTAAATTCTATGGCAGAAATTTCGTATTTCACTCTCTGTGAGCCCGCATGTATTTGATCTCGCTCTCTGTGTTGTGGGGGGGGGGTTAAATTGCCTTTCACAACTTTTCTTACCAGGCATATTCACCTGTCTGTGTTTAAAGACTAGTCTTCACGAATATCTTCCACCCAGTAGGATGCCGAGGCGCGGTAGTTAGGGGGTGGGTCTTTCAGTACAACGTCTCTTATCTCTCTCTCTCTCTCTCTCGCTCCCTCCTCACACTGCCTCTCCTCTCTCTCCCTCCTCTTCTCTCTCCTCCTCTCTCTCTGTTTCACATGTCTCTTCCTGTCTTTCTTGTCGTCCACTATATACCATGAAATTCTGCCAACTTATCTTTGCTTGGAGAATTTAATATCTTTTACAGTTTACTTCTGTAACACCTTATCCTATGCTATTTTTGTTTTAGTGATGTGGCGACTAGGTAAGTAAAGAGTTTACCGTACCACCAGAATGAGCACTGACAGCAGTTCATGGTGGACCTGCCTCCAGTTTCGCTAATATGATTATTTGGTGGGCCAATTTTTCAATTTTTTGCTCCTTTTGCATTTTTTTGCATGAAGATTTTTGTTGGTTTTCCATTGCAATTTTTCTAGGTTTTTTTGAAGGTTTATAGAAATCATCTATTCGCTCGTCGCTTTTTTTTGTAAAACCGATGTGGTGATAAATCAAGCAGCTTTGCAGAAGATCAGGGAGATTCGTGCGCGGCGGATCTGCTTTCGCGTCTTTATCCTCCGTCATCGAAATGTCAGTAATATTACTGGTTTTTCATGTCATCACATGTTTGAAATGATGATGTTCCTTTTAGATGTAGATAGATTCATCTTGGTTCGTATCGTATAATGGTTCTTTTTCAGGATTTGTCAGTATATTTAGTATTTTGGTAGAGCCATCAGATTATGAATTGATGTTCCTTTTACTAAACAAGTTGTCATGTCATTGGTTTTCCTGTTCTCTTCAGATTGTCAGTAGGTTTTTTTTTTTTTTTTTTTTTTTTTTTTTTTTTTTTGGGTTTTTTTTTTTTTTTTTTTTTTTTTTTTTTTTTTTTTTTTTTGGAATTTCGATTCGAATTGCTTTTCCTTTTACAGACAGGTATTTTTGTTTTTTTCTTTTTTTTCCTGTGAATGTTTTTTTTTTTTTTTTTGTTTTTTTTTTTTGTTGATTTTTTTTTTTTTTAAGGAATAGGAAATTTATCACGAATATAATACGGCTGCTCCTTTTACAGACAGGTTATTTTGTTTTTCTTTTCCTGTGAATGTCATCGTTTTTAAAGTCATCCCATTATATCCTGCCATATGATGAACTGAGTGTCCGTTTGGTAGGAAGTTGTCTTGATTGATTTACACGTGTCTTTTTCCAGAATGTTTTTTTTTTCATTCCCTTCCATGTCGTGACCCAAAGCCCACAAAGGCCCTTCGAGGTTCAGCTGAGCTATAATCACACTTTTTGTTTCTTCCCTCGCACCACAAGTAATTAACGCGGGCATTATGATCTCAAGTCACACTCCCATGCAATCATTGTCGTGCAAGCGTCGCCCCCACATCCTCTCAGCTGCTGCAGCGCTGCGCAGCAATGCCTTTTTTCTTTTTTTTTTTTTTTTTTTCAACCCCCTCCACGCGCGCCGACGGTCCGACCAGCGCGCCACAATGGTGCGAAGCAGGAGACGATGAACTCGCCGGCCGATGTTCTCAGTGATTGTACCGTGACACAAGACGGGGAGGCATGACCATCTTCTTCTGCCCAGTGCGTTTGGCGCTGAGCGTGTGTGTGTGAGTGTGAGTGTCCGTCATGGGTTTAGCCGTGGTCGATGATGGTGTTTCTGGGACTGCCAAAGTTCTCTGACTTCGTAAATGGTACGGCCTGAGGACAACTTGTCTGTAACTCGGGCTGGTCACAAACTGGAAATCATCATCCACCGTTAAATCCCACGTAAATCATATCGGCTGCTACTGTGCTGGCTGTGGCCGTTTTTTCTTTTCTTATTCTTTTTTTTTCGTGTTTGTTCGCCAGTCGAGGATAAAAACAAGTTACCAGAAATGAGGTTTGATGATTATGGCGATGTTGGTAATGGTGGCGCGTTTTAGTGTGACTGGTTGTGATTGTTTTAGTGTGTGTGTGTGTGTGTGTGTGTGTGTGTGTGTATGTGTGTGTGTGTGCAAACATGTTTTGTTTTTGTTTTGTCTCTGTAGTTATTTGCTGAGTGTGCGGTTGTGTCTGCATATGCATGCGTCTGTCTGTCTGTCTGTGCGCTCAGAAACACGCTTCCAGGCTTTGGGGGTATGTGTGAGTGTGAGTGTGTGTGTGTGTGTGTGTGTGTGTGTGTGTGAGTGTGAGTGTGTGTGTGTGTGTGTGTGTGTGTGTGTGTGTGTGTGTGTGTGTGTGTGTAGAGAGAGAGAGCAAATTCTATATTGTTTAGGTATTCTTTTTGCAATGTGTTAACCATTGTGGTCTTTATATGATATATATATATATATATATATATATATATATATATAAAACAATATTGATCTTTATGATAACAATGTTGAAGTTAATGACTAAGGATTGTCTAAATCATTAGCAACAAGTTAGGAGCATAATATGCACGTTTGCGGTTTGTTACTTCTCACCAGTTTACTTTTATCATTTCCCAGCTTCACCTTCAGACTTTGTATTTCTTCAAAAGCGCGCGCGCGCGCGCGCGCGTGTGTGTGTGTGTGTGTGTGTGTGTGTATGCGTGCGTATCCGTTTGGAATAGAAACAGAGGAAAGAAAAGCGTAAAACTAGACATGCATAAAGAATTATCATTACCAGATATTGGACCAGCGCAACGAGCACGTGCCATTATGTTTTAGAAGGTTTTTTGCATTCGTTCAATCGATCTTGATAAACCACAAATTGAAACCTACAGATCAGATAGGACAACATTTTGAACTGATGTTGGAATTATTCACTATGAACGCGTTTTTTCCATCAATAGATTTGTTTAATGTTGGTCAAGCTTTGGCAAAATTTTCTGGGTTTTCGCCAGTGCATCTTTTTCATCATCCTGCATAGTGCAAAGTGTGATGGAACTGGATAAGACAGCAATTCAAATTCAATAAAGGATATGGTGTGAATTTTTTTTTGTTTTTTGTTTTTTTTTAGTCTCTCATGACAAATGGCCATTTTGGTCAGGCAGCGAATATGAGAAGATAAGTGGTTTCTTGTTCTTCGTTTTCATTGTCCTGAATAGTATTTGTTTTTGCCTGAAGAAGACCCGAGAGGTCCAAATGCATTGTGTCTTGTACTGTACTGTGTTTGTCTATGTCCCTGGCGATAACTAACTCCCTCTCTTTCTAAGTTTTGTTTCATTTTCCGCCCTTAGTCACTCCGTTTTGAAAATTGAAATCCGAACCTTCCAAAACGTACAGTTTATATTTAGAGTAACTTTGTAATAGAATGTGGAAGTAGCCATCAAATGACATGAGAGTTGTCCACAGTTCTGTAGCAAGTACACAATATTCTCTGCGGAGATATTTTTCATGTACGTAGATGAGGAATCAAATCCGGTGCATGCATCTTAATACCAAACTGTATGAGTAAAAAGAGTTTACACGACCTGGCTACATGCTTTCTGTATGTTCTTTCTACTCAGACGGTCAAGTGTTTATGCCATCAACTTCTGATTAATTAAGCATTCGAATTAATACAGAACTTGGCCATGCGACGCATCATAGCATGAGACGTAAAATCAGCAGATTGTTTTCACCATTAAGTAGCAGGCTGTTCGGCTGCACCCCTTTTTATCACCAACATTGTCGGCTGGCATCTGCCGAAAATACAATGATTCAGAAGAAGATTTACTGCTCCGCATGCCTTGTTTTCAGGGTGCGAAATCTAATTGCATTACTCCCCCCCCCCCCCCCCCCCCTCCCCCCAGCCGAACTGCGCTGGGTGCCTGTTTGTCTGAGAATGGAGCTCAAGATTAGCTCTATTTAGTTTCAGATTATTTCTGGCTCTGTAATCATTCTCATGAACTTCAGCTTCACGCTCAATTCCGACTCCTACATTCCTCCAGTGGTACCCGCATATTTCGACAGCCTAACAAACGCGCGACTCCTGGAGCAGAGTGTCTTTTCTTTTTATAATATAAATTGATTTCTTTTATAATAATATTATTGAGCTTGTTGTCTGGAAAATTCTTGATTCCCTTTTTTCTGCCTGTGATGCGCAGTCTACGTGATAATTCATTACTTCGTTTAAAGACCACCTTTTTGTAGCTGCTATAATCAGTTTTTGATGTCTTTAACTTCAATAGAAGTTTCTCACTGGCTGCGTGTGCTTACTGTTTTTTTTTTTTTTTTTTTTAAAGATTTGTATGCATTTTGTTATGTCTAACTATAAAATGTTTCATTTGCTTACTTTATCGGTCTGATGTCATTCCAGACAGAACATTTTAAACACCCCTGTTATTATTACCATTATTATAATCATATTATTATTACCATTATTATCATCATCATTATGATGATAACCATTTTCATTGTTATCTATTTAAAGCCCTACGGGAACACCAACACGTAATTAACTGGATTGCCTATGTATTCATTTCTCTTGAAATTCAGCGGGACTGAAAATTAAACTTCTCGTCCGTAAGTCAAGCCGTGTGGAACGTGAAACCCGGAGAAAGTGAAGGTCAGAACCTAAAGGTGAAGGTTGCAATACGGTGCCGTTCAAAGTTCATCCTGTTGCGTGTAGGTGTTTTGTCCAGTGTTTTGTATGAAAACCCCTGCAGTGGGAATGCCGATGGTGCTGACGCCCTCTGGTCCAACTCTAAGATGTTCGTTCATGTGAACCATGCTGAGGTGACCTGCATTTGTTTTCTGTTTGTCTGCGTGTTCCGTGTGACTCGACGTTCGAGTTCAAACGCTTACCATGCTTTCTCCGAATTTTCTATAAGACAGATTTAAACACGGGCCGGTTTAAAACGTCTTTACGTGGGGAAGCTTTTTTTGGTTTGGTCCGAGTGTCTCGTGTCTGCATGCGTGATAAGCAAATTGGTATTGCAAGCAGTCTTCATTTGAGTCCTTGGCCTGTCACAGTCTCACATTGGAGTCGAAGTTCCCATGCTTTAGTTCAGTTCGTTTCCTTTCAGGCCAACAACCGCCTTGTACTGATATGCAACTGCACTGGGAATAAGTCAGTCTGGAGGGGCTACCTTTTATGTGTGCTAGCCACCCCTTCTTCCCCTAAGAAAACGAATGTGTGTGTGTGTGTGTGTGTGTGTGTGTGTGTGTGTGTGTGTGTGGTGTGTGTGTGTGAGAGAGAGTTGTGTGAGTGCGCGCGTGTGTACTCAATAATTATATATGTACATATGTATCATCACACATACACACACACACACACACACACAAACACACACACACACACACGTATGCATGCACACCGCGCGCACTCACGCACGCACGCACGCACGTACACACACACACACACCACAGAGAGAGAGATGAGAGAGAGGAGGAGAGAGAGAGAGAGAGAGAGAGAGAGAGGCCGATCCTGTTCAAAGAAAGAGACTTCACAGAGGCTCCAGTGTACTTGTCAGAGTTGTCTACCTTCCTTTACACGATTCCTTATCTCAACCACACCGAGATCGCATGTATCTGTGTTGCTGCGCGTGGTGGATTAAGCGTGC
>JADBJO010000211.1:300150-315150 GCA_016801955.1 Conus betulinus | reverse complement strand
CAGCTGTGAAGCGTCGCGTGTAACTCATAGTCTGACCATGCGGAGGAACGAAGCTTGTTGTACTTGATGTTGTTTGTGCAGTATGAACATGTCTGAGCCTCGGTTAGGCCTACGTATCATTTTGCCAGAACATGTGTTTGGGGAGGGCAGGGTCACGGACGGAGCCTGGGAGTCCAGGGCAACATTCAGTCAACTCTATTCGTTGTATCTTTTTCCTGTGTGAGACAGTTACCGTCTTTGCCCCGAATTGTGCTGTCTTTTCTTTGCTTCTGTTGGTTTAAGTCCTTTACAAACTAATTGTTTTTTGTGTGTGGTTGCTTTCGCTATTTTCCTAGTGCCTTTACAATGGTGTTCAATCCAACTTTCCTTTGCATTCTCATTTCTGGACTGACCTTTCTCTGTTTTCTTGTGCAGTTTCAAGCTCCTTCCAGTGTCACAGCATCTTCAAGATATTGCCTGTGATACATGGTTTGGGTTACCACCGGTGTATTCCTTGTCATTATCTGGTTGAAGACTTCCAGGTCTTCTTCAGGCAGTAGCAGCGGGACGACCTTTCTTCCTGTTGCCGCTTGGAATTGTTCAGTAATGTCAGAATTTTTCAGTTTGTCAAGATTGAACCTGCGGGGCTTGTTTTTCACTCTCATTTTGTTTACACTGTAAGCCTTATTATGCCAAGATGGCCGTGACAGCGAAGACCAGTCCTCGGAAATCTCTTGCACTGATGCTATATCTGTTCCAGTCCTTCAGAAAAAATATAGACAGTCTGGCTTGATGTTGCAGCCATATCCATTTTGGGATAGTTTTAATGCTTACCAAGAGCATAGATTAAAAACAAGTCATGATCACTGACGAATTGTAGCATGCGTAATCCCAGGTCTGCGGAAATTCTTTCAGTTCTTGTTTTGCATCTGTCACAAATTTTGGCATACCCATCACCATGAATGATGAAGACACCTTTCAGGTCAACCTGCTGATGGTCGTCTAAAGCTGATCTGCAGTTCTTCAACCTGGCTGTCATCACAGTCTGATTTGAGAGCGTGTATTTGTACAACTGTCGTGTTGAATGGTTTCGTTCGCAGGCAGACGGTCACAGTCCTGCTGGACACAGGGCAGCTGATCCGAAGAAAACGTGGTTGATGTTCTTGTCAGTGAAACACTTCACTCCAAGTTCATGTTTGTCTTCCTCTTCACTGTGTAGCACACAGGACATGTCCTTCTTCTGTCTCCACGGACTCATTGTTCTTCTGTTTAACTTTGCAGGGGACGAGAATGTGCCCGAAGTATCTGCCCTTCTCATGGGCCACTTCTTCTGTGGTCACGTTCCAGGTGGCGAATGTTACGATGTTCCTTCCAACGATAACCTGCGGTTTTTCCTCCCAGTAGCACACGTTTCGAGTCTGCTGTGATGGAAGTTGACAGATGGACCCGCCATTGTTGCGAGTCAAGTCCTGGCGGAATCCACCCTCCCCCGATAGGATTTTCTTGTTGGGTTTACTCCCTGCATCGGACTGGTAGTACATGGTGACCAGACACAGAGGAGAGCCTTCGCCCTGACGCTTGATATGAGAGAGAGAGAGAGAGAGAGAGAGAGAGAGAGAGAGAGAGAGAGAGAGAGAGAGAGAAACCAAATAATACAGGTTTCATAAAGAGGTAAAATAATCGCCTGATTCAAAAGGAGACATGGGAAGAAGTAACTCGTACGGATACGAGGAGAAGAGATGAAAACTTCTACTTATGAGAATGATGATTAATGTAAGTGTGAGAAGGAATGGAGGAATTCTTTGGGTAAGTTCCATACCAGAAATACAATTACCTGGAAGAAAGGCTTGATTCTGATCGGCCTCAAATGTGTACAGACACACGTGACGGTGTCGGAGACTGAATTCCTTCCCACCTGTTTGTTCCTCAGCTTTCACCACCGTACCGTCAGGCAGCCAGAGGTCATTTGAAGAAGCAAACACACACATGAATGGAGAGCTGGTCAATTAATGCATAAATGAATAAATAGTGTATGAATGAATCAATAAATGAACAAGGGAAGGAGTGAATGGATTGATAGAGTAATTAATGAGTGTATGGATGGATGGAGAGAGGAATCAATGAGTGGATAAATTAATTCATGGACAGATGTATGGAGGGATGAATGAATAAATGGATAAAGAAAGAACGGACAAACGAATGAACTAGGGAATGAATGAATAAATAAATGAATCAATGAACATATGGATGCATGAATGAACAGATGAACGAGTACATGAATGAGTAAATTGATGGATTGATGAATGAATACCGACAGAAAAGATTCATACGGTCATCCGGCACACTAATTTAATATTCTGGTGGTGCAGGGTTACAGATAGGAGAATAACGGAGGGAGCACAGAGAAAGAGATGAACGAAAGGGATACAGAAATAGAAGAGCTGGGGGAGGGGGGGGGGGGGGGGGAGGGGGCTCTAAAATAGTGCATCAAGAGTGGGCGGGAAGAAGGGAGAGGCTGTGGAGATCCAATCCAACAACTCTTTGCAGAAAACCTAGTGGGAAATATCACATTCCCTCCAGGACACAATGAAACATTCATTTCCCGTGAACAGATCCACAACAGGGACACTTATCTCGAACCTGACGGCCCGTATCAGAAATACGCCATTACCTTGCTGGTGTCTAGCCCATACCGAATGTTTCGATGCGTTGGCGTTTCATCAGGAAGAATGATAACGGCTTTACCTTTTGTCAACGAGCGCGACAAAGCGAAGATGGATCGCTGGTAATACAAAGCAGCCGAGGTCATGAGCAGAAAGCAAAGTCTCCTGGGCTGCCAAACAAATTACAAAACAAACACAACGCGTTTCGACCTGTTGGGTTTTCTTCAGATGGGGCAAGTAACATTGAAAACAATGAAAACTATGGACGAAGAGACGGTCACTTCCCTTCGATTTTGATGCAAAATGATAATTCAGACAGGTATACAAACTTGACGTACGAAATCATAATACGAACAGATCGAAAGGGGTATAAACACATGTGTGGCCATGCCTAGCAATGGATTGGCGACTGACAGGTGGCGAAGTTGAACCTCATAAAAATCATCATCATGTTGGTTGATGTGGCCATAGGCAGCTCTTATGAAGAATAACATGTTTCATGGGCACAAACACATAGGTCTTGAACCACTCAGCAGGATGCTGTCTTTCTTATCAGAGCATTGCTTCTTAGTCTGCGTTCTTTATGTCTGACAGAGGTGGAATGTGTGCAACAGATACTGAGTAATGCACGCACACACACACACACACACACACACACACACACACACACACACACACACACACACACACACACACACACACACACACACACACACACACACACACACACACACACACACAAAAAACACTCGCATGCATGCATGCGCGCGCGCGCACGCACGCACATACATACACACACGCGCGCGCGCGCGCGTACGCACATTATTTCACGTTGCTTCTGATCCGGACCCCTCCCCCATTGCATCCCTCGCTCCTCTCCCCACTTCTGTCACTTTCCGTCTGTTCCCAGTCACAAGACTAACAGAGATTAGAGATCACAGGGAAGGAAAATGAGGGGCTCAAAGGGGGGTAACCCTCGACCACAGACATCTGAAAAACATGTCTATGCCCACAGCTTAGAGAGAGACAGACAGACAGATAGACAGACAGAGACAGAAAAAGAGGGGAAAAAAACTGCGTTGGCTTTTAACTGGAACGAACATCTGAGGCTAGTCCACAACTCGGTGAGAAATGACACAGCAACAGGGAGGGGGAAAAGAAGTTGTGGGGGGCGGCAAGGCCCCGCGGCAAAGTAATGTTCCGCGCTGGACTGGCGAGACACAACCGGAATCTGAACCAAGTTACATGTCCCTTGCAAGTGCCACGGTGTGGCAGCGATGCGCGCGTGCTGTAGCATGGAGAAATAGAGCCAGGTTGAACGGCGGGGAAATTCTCCGGCTTAACGGTCTATCTTGACCTCAGGGAGTTAATGTCAGTATCCTTAGTTAACCCACGGGCGAACCTTTCCACGGGCACGGCTCAGACGTCTGCGGCAGCGAAGAGCGTCAAGTACATAAAGCTGATTATAATTTGGGGAGTATCCACACCCAGAGAGTTCGCTTTTGACCCAAGTTTGGTACCAAAGATCACGAGTGCATAATTGCAGACCGATACGCGCAGACATGTATCGACGTCAAGCTGTCGTAGAAAAAAAGAAAAGAACAATAAGGAGAAAGAAAAGAAATCCCACCGACATAAACACTATAAAAAAGGAACGGCATTCTTCTCTACATCTATCTATCTATCTATCTACCTATCTGTCTATCTATCTATCTGTCTGTCTATCTATCTATCTGTCTGCCTGTCTGTCTGTCTGTCTGTCTGTCGGTCGGTCGGTCGGTCGGTCGGTCTGTCGGTCGTCTGTCGGTCTATCTGTCTGTCGGTCTGTCTGTCTGTCTGTCTGTCTGTCTGTCTGTCTGTCTGTTTGTCATTCTAACTAACTAGCTAACTAACTAACTAAACAATCAGTCTTGAAAACCACAACAAACAAAAAAATGTTAATGTCCCCCTCAGTGGAATGTCGATTGACAGGAGAATGGTGCATCGTTCAAGAATAAAAATGTGAATAAAACTCTCCATTTTAAAACAAATAGAGCTAACACTATTTTTCACGTGCAAGACCAATGAGGTAAAATCATTTGAAGGAGGGTAAGGAGATGGTGCAAAACCTGTTTACAGGTGGAAGCAGGAGGGGCGGGAGGGGGGGGGGGGGGGGGGGGGGGGGGGGGGAGTGGAGGTAAAGATGAGTGTGGAGCATGTGTAATACACCTACTTCTCACATACTTTTATACCATGTTGAATGGGTTGGCATTCAAACACCTGAATATGCAACAGAAGGAGGACAGTACATGTTACAGGAACGAATGCTGAGGACGCAGTATGAGTGAGCGTTACCTCCCGGTGGGCGCCACATGTCCTTCCGACATAACGATACCTAATACATTTGGCTTATGTCAGTGTGTGTGTGTGTGTGTGTGTGTGTGTGTGTGTGTGTGTGTGTGTGTGTGCACGCGTGCGCACGTCAGCGAGTGAGAGCGAGCGAGACAGACGGGGTGGGGATGGACGGACAGACAGACAGTCAACAGACAGACAACGGACACCATCCCTGGAGTCCTAATACAGGAACAAAGCGTGCCAGCTCCGAATCAACTTCTGGCTCCTCTCATCAAAGATGAATGGACCTCAGACAGAGAAACGGATGGACAGAAGGATTTGCCTTCCGGCTTTCCTCTCACCATTGGTACTCTTACCTTTGCGCCCCCTCCCGCTTCTCTCTCTCTCTCTCTCTCTCTCTCTCTCTCTCTCTCTCTCTCTCTCTCTCTCTCTCTCTCTCTCTCTCTCCCCCCCGCCCTGTGTGTCTGCCCCCCCCCCCCCCCCCCTCCGTTCTCCAATTTCGCGGCCTCTTCCCCCAAACGGTCCATCTTTAGGGCTAATTTCTTCACCGTTAGATAATCAAGTCTTGCTATATTCGGCTGTATTGTTTTAGTGAATTCCGTCCCCTTCGGTGGAAACTTGGATGAAAAGCATTATCCTCGGTTCCCTGTTCGTCTGACCAATTCTCTGGTTGGTTTCCTCATTCGGGTTGGCCTCCACTCTCCTGAAAGGCAATATATACGAACCACGGTAACCATTCTATAAGAAGGGATGGCATGGGAAGGGGAGGGGGGATACGGGGGAGAGGGAATGGATGTCGGTGGTGGGGGGGTGAGGTAGGGCACGCATCTGACACTACACTGAGGCCATAAGAACATTAACCAAGATGGTAATGAAAACAGCCAGGTTTTGTTGCTGGTCAGTAAGATTCGAACAGGCCAGTACATGTCATATCATGAATTTAAAACAAAATACCCTACCATAAGAAAAACAAATTTTTTGTCTTACAATGGAATCCTGAACGCAATCAAAGGATACCAAAATAAATTACAAGTAGAACTTATAAATACCTTTAAAATTCTTGAAACCAAATCATGGTTTTTTATCAGGAAAGGCAGTAAATTTATTCAGACTGTACTTGTTGGCAGTGGAGCTGTTCCAGCTGCGGTTTTGAAATGGAGCAACTCGTTCGAAAATTTAAACTGGAATGCTATATTTTTACACTGTTTTAGAACTACTAATGATGTGCAGCTACGCTGGTTTCAATTCCGACTATTGCACAGAATTCTGCCATCACAGAAGTACCTATATCAGTGTAAAATTGTTAACACACCAAACTGTAATTTCTGTGACCAAAGACCACAGGACATAGAACATATGATTTTTCGATTGTGACATTGTACGGGCATTTTGGTTGAAGTTTCAGCAAAATATCATGGATAAGCTTGAGCACTGCCATAATGTTAAGATTGATAAGAACCTAGTATTGTTTGGAGTAACAGACGGTATACAGACTGACTGTGTGATGGACTTTTTAATACTGTATGCCAAATTCTTCATTTATAAATCCAAATTACAAAATGTTAATCCAGTTTTCTGTAACTTCAGAAGAAGTCTACTTAATCGATACTCTTTGGAGAAGTATATTGCTAGTGTCAATTCAAACCTAAGTCTTTTCGACAAACACTGGCTTCCGTATAAAGCCATTTTTACTTTAACTTCTTTCGTTAAATGGTGGTACTCGCTCACTCTCTTTCTTTCTCTCCTCCTCCCCCTTCTCCTCTCTCTCTCTCTCTCTCTCTCTCTCTCTCTCTCTCTCTCTCTCTCTCTCTCTCTCTCGTATCTGTGTCTGTTTTTTTTTCTCAGTGTACGTACCTCATCTCCCTACTACGGTCAGCACTCACTGTTAAAGCAATATTTAATGTTTATCGAGAAAATGAACATTGATGGCAAAAACTTTGCATGATTAACTAAATGTGTGTGTTTTTTCTGAAAAAAAAAAAAAAAAAAAAAAAAAAAAAGATTCGAACAGGCAACGTGTGATTGTGATCGGCACCCAACCCCTGAGATGACCAGACACATAGTACCTGACCATGGTGAATGCATAGCTACATTTACTTCTGTCTGCCTGTCTGTCTATCTGAAATGTATATCATACGATGAGTTATTAAATCCTTTTCATCCAGTGTGCATAACGTCTGACTTTGGGGAACGTGCTCTCATAAGTCAGCTGTACCTCAGATCTATCTATCTGTCTATCTATCTATCTATCTGTCTGTCTATCTATATATCTATCTGTCTATATATCTAGCGATCGATCTATCGATCTGTCTACACACACACACACACACACACACACACACACACACACACACACACACACAGACAGACAGACAGACAGACAGACAGAGAGAGAGAGGGGGGGGCAGAGGAGTCAAATTACCACTTCCGCGGTCACTGAGGAGAAACAATCAGGTTTCGAAATACCGGTATCTGACCAGGAGTTATATGTTAGTGAGCTTTCTCCCCATTGGAGATGGTCTCCCGCTTTGGAGACTATAAGCTTGCTGAAGGTTCATTTTGAGAAGCATTTATTTATTCCCCATTCACCCACTCAAGCACATACTGTCAGTTAGGCAGAATCATCTACCACTGCAGATATGAAGGCTTATCACCCCCCTATTTCTATAATCTGAGACATAAGAGCAAGCTTTGTTTATAATTCAATATTTCTTGCAGTCATTGCAACACCTAGCTGCTCTGTAAGTTGCTGGAATGGTGCTCGGTACTTATCCTTGGAATTTATTGTTTCATTGTAATTTAGTCCCTTGCGGATCATTCCAAGAACTGGCCCTCAGCACTGTGTCTTAAGAGGTTATCTTTTTAATATTTTCTACTTTTCACAAGAAAATGTAGCTTGTTTTGCTCTTTCATGATTTTCTTTTGCTTCTTAGGTGGCACCTTTAGTTAGTTTTTTTTTTGAACTCAACAAACATACTATGGTATTGCACACAAGCCTTTTTCTGGTATAGCATTCTTCTTAAAACCGGAAAGGCAGAGGAGTCAAATTACCACTTTCCGCGGTCACTGAGGAGAAACAATCAGGTTTCGAAATACCGGTATCTGACCAGGAGTTATATGTTAGTGAGCTTTCTCCCCATTGGAGATGGTCTCCTGCTTTGGAGACTATAAGCTTGCTGAAGGTTCATTTTGAGAAGCATTTATTTATTCCCCATTCACCCACTCAAGCACATACTGTCAGTTAGGCAGAATCATCTACCACTGCAGATATGAAGGCTTATCACCCCCCTATTTCTATAATCTGAGACATAAGAGTAAGCTTTGTTTATAATTCTATATATATATATATATAATTAGAATTAAAAGGCCACTCAGAGTGTTAAAAGTGCTCAACCAAACAGGGAGCGACATAACAATTTAAAACAGGTTTAAAACGAAGGATTAAAAACCTACAGATCTGTTTCAAGCTAAAAGCTCTCCTCAGGGTACAAACGGGGCGCACCACCGGTGTTATATAGTGTGTTGTGTGGGCGCGTGAGCACTGTACGTGTGGCACGTGGCCTGTAGTTTTTTTTTATATTTTTGGGGCGCGTTCAGGGGGGACGTGTCAGGGGATGGTGCATTTGATAAAGATTTCCATTTATGCCTGCAATTGTTTATCATTTCTACTTTAGAGTTCAGAGATGCTAGATGGGGTTTACATAATATCAGCCACTTTTCTGTAGTGCATAGATTGCATTTTTTAGAAATGTTGTGTTGCTTGCTTTTTATAATTTTCCATGATATGTTATAATCTATTTTCTTATCTTTAAGCTTCCAAATATATTTGCTTAATTCTGTTTGGTTTTTATATCTTTTCCTGCTTGAAAGACTGTTTGTGGTTTGCATATCTGGTTTTAAAACGGTTAGCCGTGATCCCTATGTATATTTTTTTATCACTGTCCGTTGTTACTGTAGCTTGGTACACAATATTATTGTAGAGACATTTATTATTCAGAGGGCACTGGTCCTTTTTTGTGCAATTACAAGATGTCCTTTCGTCACCCTCTTTGGTTGTATTGCTTTTGGTTTTTGGAAGAATCAATTATATTTTTAAGGTTAGGCATACACGAGTACGATAGCTTGATGGTGTTTTTATTGAATATTTTAGATAGAACATGTTCTTTTGGGAATGATGTTGTAAGGATTCTTAAGAACTCTTTTCCTACGTTAGTTTTTGTTCTTCCATCATATGGAGGGTTATACCATATAATCTTTCTTTTCCTGTTTTTCTTATTGCTGTTCGTGTTGTTATCTGGGTTGTATTGTAATTGTAGTTGTAACCACTTTTATACAGCGCCTCTTGTATATTCGGCTGCTGCACTGTTAAATGCTTTCTCATTGCATGACGGTTTAGACAGTCTTTTGTTTTTATACCATTAGGTATGGTTTTTAGAATGGAGGGTGGATGGTTACTTTTGATGTCTACGTAGACAGGTGTGTCATTAGGTTTTTTGTATGGTTTGTATGTATGATCCTTGAGGTCTAATGTTATGTCCAAGTAATTTACTATTTTTTTGTTAACTTCTACTGTAATTTTTAGTTACAAAGTTCTTTCTTCTTGTTTTCAATGGTTTTGGGTTTATTGTTAAGCATGGCAAGGCCATCATCTCTGTATAGGCCAACCTGTTTACCAAGTATTTTCTGTATATGAGACAACATGAAGAGTCCAACCAATTCACAGGTTTCAGCTCCATCATAAGATCCCATCGTGACATCGAATGTGGAGTTTTTGCCAAAGACGAGACCAATCCAACAAAATGAAGAGAGGGGAGGGAGAACCGAATTCCCAACACGAACACACGGGAAGACTTGCTAGACACAAGGAAGACTTGATAGACGACATAGACATAGGGAAGACTTGATAGACACCAGGAAGACTTGACAGACGTGATAGACATAAAGGAAGACCTGACAGACATGATAGACACAAGGAAGCCTTGCTAGACACAAGGAAGACTTGATAGACGACATAGACATAGGGAAGACTTGATAGACACCAGGAAGACTTGATAGACGCGATAGACACAAGGAAGACTTGATAGACAGAAGGAAGACTTGAAAGACACAAGGAAGACTTGATTGACGAGACAGACACAAGGAAGACTTGGTGGACACAAGGAAGACTGGATAGACTCACGGTACAGGCGGACAGACAGACAGACAGACAGTGTGATGGACGGGCGGGCAGGAGAAGTGAGGCTGAGCGACAGTGAGGGATAACGACGGAAAGAAGAAGGCTTGGCTACAAGGACGAGACAGGGAGACATGGGAAGGGGGGGTAGAAGAGGGGGGTCGTGAGTGAGGTGAGGGGGTAATAAGGGGGGAGGGGGACGGAGAGGGTACCGGCGGCTTGGAGAGGGGTGGTGGCGTTCTAACAGAGATGAAGAGGACAAAAGGAAGGAAGGAGGAAGGAAAGGGAGACATTGAGAAGGATGGAGACAGTGGTCCAGGAGCTTGATTGAGACATACTGACTTGAAAACACAGGGAGCAGGGAGGAACAGGGCGGGATGTATTGTTTCGGGGATCACGGGAGAAAGGTGAAAACATTCACGCACGCACGCAAACGTGCACGCACCAAGCGCGCGCACACTCACGTGCACGCGCGCATGCACACACACACACACACTCAAAACACACACACACACACACACACACACACACACACACACACACACACACACACACACACACACACACTCGCTCGCTCGCTCGCTCGCTCGCTCGCTCGCTCTCTCTCTCTCTCTCTCTCTCTCTCTCTCTCTCTCTCACACACACACACACACACACACACACACACACACACACACACACATACATACATTCTCTCTCTGTCTCTCTCACACACACATGCGCACACACACGCGTTCTTACGCTGAACAGTGAGAAAAAGTCTTTTGGACTTTCTCAAATTTCCTTTCTCTTCTGAAGGCCAATGCCAACAGTAACATAAACCATCTCATTCTCCTGGAATTTTGAGAACGCTAAACCTTTAAGAAAATTTTTTAAAATAAAAATAAATGACGGCAATACGATTTTTCTCGCTCAGGATTCAGTTTTGGAGCGACGACACTGTCAAGAATGCCACAAACATCGAATTGTCAAAAATGTCAAACTCACAGGTATGTCAAGACATCTGGCAAGTGGAATGCAGCACACGGACTGAGAAACTTTCCTTTTCTAGATCTGGCCCGACTTACAGGAATTCCTTCTGTCTCCAAGAACCGTGAAGAAAAAAAGTGTGTATAGAGTCTACATATTGGTCAAACCCGATTTTAAGCGAGGAGGGACTATGGTGGCATACTGCGTGAAAACCCACTGCGCATAGAACATCTTTTATGGAGTATTGGGATAGATATGTCTCAACTGCGCAAATGGTTTACTGCGGATTTCTACGAAGATCTTGTTTGCGGTCTTCCACGTGGTGTGGTCTTAGATTTTTTTTTTATTTTATTTTTTTTATAAGGAATCAGTATTTTTTATTTCTTGATCTGAATTACTTTGTTTTCGATTAGTGCTTATTTCAGTACTTTACTTGGTTTGTATTTTGTAGTGTGAACATTTAAAGTTGAAATATTTGATAAAGGATTGAGATTTTAGGTAAAGCCAGAGAGAGAGAGAGAGAGAGAGAGAGAGAGAGAGAGAGAGAGAGAGAGAGAGAGAGAAATCAGAACTTGGTAAAAATATATATTAAAAAGGACTGAGATTTTAGGTAAAGCCGAAGGCACGGAGAGAGAGAGAGAGAGAGAGAGAGAGGGGGGGGGGGGGGGGGGGGAGTGGGTGGGCGTAGACAAACAGAAGGAGAATTGCCTCGTAGCGATGTCTGCTGACAAGTAGGAGTGCCTTAACCTACAGAGGGTGTTCACACCGTGCCAGACAGACTCGTGGGGCATACAGCATTCAGATATATAGCACTCCGCCATTTCTCATCCTTATTCCTGTCACACATTGGGCGCGGACGGCGCTGTTGTCGGACAGTGAGCGTCGGTTTTTTTTTTTTTTTTTTTTTTTTTTTCACGTACTGATTTGTTGATGTTCTTTTGACGTGTAATTGGATAAGAGAACTCTAGATGAAACACACACACACACACACACACACACACACACACACGCGCGCGCGCGCGCGCGCGCGCGCGATCTCTTTCCTATAGACAGTGTCTTAGAATTAAGAGACTCAAAACTGAACATCAAAGACACACACATACATAGCTCTTTACCTATTTTTTATGCATTTGATTTATTGTCTTGTCGTAAAAGAACAACTATATTCTCATTGACATTAGATTTGAAAAAGAAAAAAGAAGAAAACGACGAAGACAGAAAATGAAAAGGGAATGTCAAAGTTTTACTCGCACAAAACAGTTGATTTCTAGTACATGCTAAAGTTTTTCTTCTCCTCCTTCTCTTCTTGTTCTTGTTGTTCTTTGTCTTCTTCTTGTTCCTCTTCTTCTTTTTTCTTCTTCTTCTTCCTCCAACCTCTCCCCTATCTCCGCGGGGAGTCCTTGAGGCAACAAAGGTACCGAAAATTGGTTCATCAGAGTCCTAATATTGTCGATTGTATGCCAAAGCTTAAAGAGTCTGCAAACGGCTCCCCAGTCCATTCTGCAATTTTTTTTTATCGGGTCCGTTTGTTCGCGGTCTTCCCTTCTGTGCCCTTCCCTCAACAGTTCCCTGGAAGACTGTATCAGCAAGCCCATAGGGTGTCAAACCACTAAGCAGCACACTGGATCATGTTCACATCTACTGACACCAGTTTAGAAGAAAATTGCGTTGGTATGATCATATAATAGGAACCGACGGCATTGCTTATCAAACATGGGTCAGTGCAGAATACAAGGCTAAACTAGACGGGCACGCGGAAGAAAAACAGACCTGAGCCAATTTGGGACAGATCGTTATGCGCCTTTAGATGGGGGTTGGGGGGGGGGGGGGGGGGGGGGGTGCATATTTGTATCCTATGTTTTCAAGGTTCGTGAAAGAGCCATCTTTCCGAAGGGACCCTGTTTAATTATCATGGCCGCCTTTATGTAGCGCCTCATACGATGGACCTGGGCGCTGACAAAGACCTTCTCGGACACATACACACTCACAGTCCCCAGTTATAAAGATACGAAGCGCCCAAGAACAAACGACGAAACGCTTGGGAGATTCTGGACCTGGAAGTACCGTTTGAAAAAGATTTGTTTTCATAGACTGTATTGACAGGATGCAACAGAAGAGAACCGCTAAACACTGAACTGAAGGAACTTCCACAGCTAGAAACCGTAGTCAGAGAAGGTGCCAAAGCCGTGAGATTTATGTTCGAGGCGGTTTGGCGAAGAGCTGAGAGTCGGAAGAGGTACGGAAGAGCGAGGAGTGTGCAGAGAGCGTACAGAGTGTGCAGAGAGTGTACAGGGCAGTGCTTTGACCCACATCAGCATGACGGATCAGCGCTAAACTCGGTGGCTTTCTCCCCGGGCGGGCCACATTCCGTCTTTTCACCAACGGTCGCTCAGACCTTTTTGGGCAGATTTGTTTTCTTCGTCCAAACATGAGCAGGCAGACCAAGCAACCAACCAAATAAACCAACAGAGGCAGATGAAAACGTGATCTCCTTGGTTGTCTCTCGTACTATTGCATGCATACAAATGCACACGCACGCATGCACGAACACACACACACACACACACACACACACACACACACACACACACACACACACACACACACACACACACACACACACACACACACACACACACACACACACATCCATGCATCCATCCATCCATCTCCTGGCAGTAGAAGAGAAAAATGCAGTCTGGCCCCCAGTGACGTGACACTGTCTCATAGAATGACCTAGAGCAAAAAAGTGAAATCGAATGTACGGAGGGGTATAAAACAGGGAAAAAAATAATGAAAGAAAAGGGTTTGTTTTTTGTTTGTTTTGTTTTGTTTTCTTTTCTTTTGCTTTTGTTTTGTTTTGCTTTTGTTTTGTTTTTGGTTTGGTTTGGTTTGGTCTGGTTGGTTTGGTTTGGTTTAGTTTTGGTTTTGTTTTTGTTTCGTTTCGTTTCGTTTTGTTTTGTTTTTGTTTTTTGTTTGGTTTAATTTATTTTTGTTTTGTTTTTGTTTTAGTTTTTGCCTCCGAAGGAGACAGAGATCCTGAGTACAACCAACTCTCGTGGGTTTTGTCACCTTGCATTTTCGTCCGACTTGTCCGCCCCCGCCGTTTCCCTCCCATTCCCACTTCTCTCGTCTCATGTTTTCCTCCTCCAGCTCTCTCCTCTCCATCTCGTCTCCAGCCTCCCCGTTCCTCACTGCTGTCTTTCGGGACTTCTCTCTGTCTGTGTTGTTACCTCCCCCCACTCCCTCCCACCTTGACCGTGCCCTCACCTCTGTTTCTGCTTTCTCCTTTGTCTTCCCCTGCCCTGGCGTCAGTTCCGTTCTTTTTAAGAGCTCGCCCTCTGGGTGAGAAGACAGACTCCCTCCCCCCCCCCCCCCCCCCCCCCCCCCACCCCCCTATCTCCCCAGCCATCTTTCTCCTCCGTTCCTCCTCACTCTCTATATGTTTCTTGTTTTAGAGTGTCGTGAACGACTGATTCTGTTGTTTCATCTATTTTCATGTGTGCTCTGATATAATTCACTTCCGGTTCCGTCTGAAAGAAATAATTTTGCATCTTGATCATAATTTAGATTTAATTCGTTTCATCATTAATGTTAATTTTTTTTACTGTAGTGGAAATAAAAAAAAAGTCAAATGTGATGTAAGCTGATTACATCCTATGAACCTTGGCTTGCTGCACTGACAGTTCTCTTGTAACTGCAATATTGGTGATTACAGCTTTGTTTCGGGTGATTCAGAATGCACCGGTGAAAATCCATTTACGTTGTCGTTATGAGATTAAATCGCGTCATGTACCGTGTTGTGTGGCATCGTGTCTTCACTGTGTCGTTTTGGGTCTTATTAAAGAAACTGTGAATTCTTAGAATGCATCGCATTAAATT
>JADBJO010000211.1:285150-295150 GCA_016801955.1 Conus betulinus | reverse complement strand
TGGTCTTGTGTTTCACGGAGACGTTACAGTCCTTCGATCTAAGGTTGGGCAGTTTCCAGTGCTGTCTTTGCTGCCATTGAGAGAACTTCTTTTTTTTTTTTTTATTCATCATTGCTGATGATGGACCCTGATTAAGTGAACTATTGGCAGATATTTGGAACTATGGGGGAGTTCTGACAAGCTATGAACTTGGTCTTCTCAGTGCTGAGTGTACTATGATCAACAACCACTCGGTTTTATACATCTCTTTATCAGCTGCAAAAATCAGTTTCAGCTTCAGTTTTACCATGGCGTCACTGAGTGCAGGATAGTCTATCTACGCTATCTGCTAATCCATCAAACCACTGCACGGGAGAGTTAAAGACAGTTGACGGATACATTTTACAGAGGACTCTGAGTATTTCAACCCCTCTCCGGAACTTCCAACTGATTTGTTTTTACTATTTAAAAAAAAAAAAGATATAGTTGTGTACGTTTTTTAAAACTGGTTTTAACTAATGCTTTGATGGTCATGAGGAAGGTTTCAGTAAATTCTTGTCAGTTTCAGAAGTCGACGTGAGTTAGAATTTGAACTTTGGATTTCAGTATGTTGTAACTTCAGACTTTAATAGTCTGTCATGATGTAGCCATTGCCATTGGCTAGGCTATAAACAAGATGACTTTCTGGATTAAGATGCCAATTTCGATTCAACCCTAACTTTGTCGACATGAGCTGGTTAAGGAGACGTTTTCATTTATATAATCAACAAAGCTGTATGATTGCCCATAAGATAAGACTGTCTCATCATTTAATCTGCAGAACTATGATTGCCCCTATGAGAAGAGTGTCTGATTATTTAATTATTAGAATTGTATGATGGCTAACTGGAGAAGACAGCCTAAGTAATATATCAGCAGTACTGTTTGATTGTCGACGGGAGAAGGCAGTCTCATTATTTTCTCAATGGAATTATATGAATGCCGATAGAAGAAGATGGCCTCATGACTTTACAAGCAGAATTGTGTGACTGTATGTAAAGGAAGAGAGCCTCATTATTTTTGTCAGTAGAATTGTATGACTGCCGATAGGAGAAGAGCATCATTATATTATAAACAAATTACGTGACCGACTGTAGGAAGAGATCTCCTCGTTTTTCTTCTCTCCGAGGACCCACTGCTTTCAAACTCTCCCTGAGTTTCTTCCTACCGATTGCCAGCAGAAGAAAACGGTCTCATTGTTTCATAAGCCCAATTGTAGGACTGCCGACATGAGCAGGCCGCCTCATTATTTTGTAAACAGACCTGAATCATTTCCGACAGGAGACGGCCCGCTCCATGATACGATGGAAAGAACTGTGTTGTTTTAGCAGATCGCAGAGCCAGCATAATGTTTTTTATCAAGAAAGCTGTATGATTGTGCGTGCAAAGCATGATGTGCATGTATGTGTCTGTCAGATACAGACAGTCTTTTAGTCCGTTGGTCTGTCTGTCTATCTGCTTGTCTTTCTGTCTGTTAACTGCCAGTTTTCCCCACCAGTCTCTTTATGCCCTAGTCTGGCGTTCATGCATTAATTATTTATATTGTGCTCAAGAACTCCCAGATGCGTGTGCTTAAACTGCCCCGGGTGTTATCATTAGTCTAGGAACGTAGCTCGTAGACTGACTGACTTGCTGAGAATGATGGGGTTATATCATTCTGAAGTTCGTCTGGGTACTTTGCCAGTCCATTTCTTATTTATGGTCAACGAACGATATATCTCTGTCTGTCTGTCGGCCTGTCTGCCTGCCTGCTTGTCTTGTTTGTCTGTCTATCTGTCTGTCTGTCTGTTTGTATGTCTGTCTGTCTGTCTGTTTGTCTGTATGTCTGTCTGTCTGTCTGTCTCTCTCTCTCTCTCTCTCTCTCTCTCTCTCTCTCTCTCTCTCGACTGTATGGCTGTTAACTTTCTCTTTCCACGATTTTCACGAATTGTTTGTATCGATGTTCTTCGTGACACCTGTGTTATTCAGACAAAAGCAGACTTTTTTTTTTCAGAATATTCATTTTAGTTATAAATGTATGCCGAACATAGTTTATAAAGTTGACAGTTTTTTCTCCGGTTGCAGTGCAAAACTGACGGATATTCACATGGTTTACCCCCTACGAAGGCAGGTAGATGGATCACACGAGACACAAAGAAAAGGTGGATTGACAGCTGTGAAGGGGGCATGGAGGATAGACAGAGAAATCAACAGACATAAAAGAATGACGGGAAGGGTGGGAGTCCTTTAGAAGCCCACACGAAACACAAGCGTTTGAGATCTCTCTCTCCAAATAAAGCAATCACCTAATTCGCGAGCAATGAAAGGCTGAGCTTGATCACAGTGCGAATATTTTTCTCATCATCATAAAATGTTTTTCGGATGGCTGGCATTCGATTTTTTTCTAACCGATGACGTCATTTGACATCATAACTTTTATTTCAGTATGAAACAAAACTGACATTGTGCCAAGATGATTAAGAATCGCAAAGTTTTCTTCACAGCATGTACAACTTTTCATTTCGATGGAAGAAAAACATAGCTAAGTTGACATGTCTATCGAGTTGCTGAAGGCATGGATATTTTCTTATTCAAATTCACAGTGTCTGTTTGCGACTTGTATTATTGGAGCTGTTCGTAGAGCTACTTCCATCTCTACGATCTCTACCAACAAAAGACAAAAGGATTTCTCATTGATTTCTCGTTATAACACATCCAGTCACCTGACAATTTTTCCTGTCATGAGACGTGTTTTCAGTCGTATAAACTTCTGTAAACAAGTAAAACATTTGAGTTTTTTTTTTTTTAATGATACATTGTTGCTTTTCTTTCCATATTATTTTTTAAGCCCTGCTTACTCGCGGAACATAACTGTACCTTATTAGCTTCGGAGCACTGTAGTTATTGAGAAAAATAAAAACACCCCACATATTTCACGTTTCAAGTCACTGATCTGTCAATATTGCCAGGTCATTTGCAACAAAAGCTGTTTGATTTGATGCGATCTTTCAGCCATAGCATTATCCCAATCTGCACAGTTCCGATCACCTGTTCCCTGTTAACCTATGTCCTAGATAGGAACCAGCTGCTTCTCTCTCTCTCTCTCTCTCTCTCTCTCTCTCCTCTCTCTCTCTCTCTCTCTCTCTCTCTCTCTCTGTGTGTGTGTGTGTGTGTGTGTGTGTGTGTGTGTCCACACACACACACACACACACACACACACACACACACACACACACACACATACACACACACACGCGCGCGCGCGCGCGCGCGCGCGCACACACACACACACACACACACACACACACACACACACACACACACACACACACACACACACACTCGAAAGATAAAACAACCTCTCAACGACACTCATTCTAGTAGATTTTTTTTTATCAGTGCAGCAAAAGATGCCTTAACATTAAACGCACATAATGCTCCGTATGAAAGCTTTCAGAAATAAGTTTTCCATTTCGTACAGATTGTGGGCTTGAGAGAGAGAGAGAGAGAGAGAGAGAGAGAGAGAGAGAGAGAGAGAGAGAGAGAGAGAGAGAGAGAGAGAGAGACAGACAGACAGACAGACAGACAGAGAGGGGAAGTGAATCGTTTATACATTTACCGGGGAGTCACTTAAAAGTCAATTGACTCGCGAATTTTTTTTCCCCGATATCGGCACTGGTCGTGAATTACAAGTCTTACACTAAATGACAAAACGGGAACAGCGGAGAGGCAAAACGGGACAGAGTCAAACTTTGGAGAGGTCTTTGAGGGGTGGCTGCGCCGCCAGAGAGCTGGCCACCCCAGGATTAGCCGCGCTCATCGCCTCCCTAGTCCTTGGCACCCCGGGGGATTCCTAAGCTAGACCTTCCATTGAACCCGTGGTCGTTCCCCTCTGAAGCGGCGGCTGTCGCTGGGACCCTCTGTCTGACCAGTGTTGAGACGGCTTCAGAAGCTGCTGCAGGGTGGAACAGAGCGTGGCCTGTCACACACCACTCCACTCTGCATCTTTAATACCTCTTGGGAATGCAACTGCCGCCGGCATTGTCTACCAGTCAGAGAACTTCTGGTGCGTTGGGAATATAATGGCTGTGCATGATTCGAAAAACAACTCTTTTTTTTCTCTATGCTCAAAGGCAACATTCGTATTAAGGATGAAATACATTATACACGGAGATCAGAAATAATTGTTCGTTTTTTACTTTTATTCGTGTATTGATGTATGTATTGGGGTCGAGTGATTCGCCGAAATCTGTAAACTCCGTTGCGACTGGTAGGAACAGCCGTCGGAATTCAGCAGTTGCTTGGCAGATGGACAAGTCCTGGGCGCCTGTTGTTTGCCCTGGTCGGTGTCTGTGTCCGTAGAGTTGCCCTCGACGCTCGTGTACTCTCCGTCCACTGCAGTGGCGGAAACACTGGCCCACAGAATCGCCACGGTTGTGGCCTGACAGTGAACGTCTACATAATATTTCGGTTCGGTTCATTGAAGGTGTATGTCTTCCAGATGGATAACTGTTTTTTTTTTTTCTCTTTTTCCCTGCCAGTTGATTGTCGTCGATCCTTCTCATAAATGTTGACATTGAGCGGTTTTACTTTTGAGTTTTATTTCACACATCAAAAGAGCAATAGAGGTAACCTACTTCCTGACGACTTACTATTTGCTTCTGTGTCTCCCTCCCTCCCCCCCCCTCTCTCTGTCTCTCTCTCGCTCTCTCTCTTTGTGTCTCTGTGTCTCTGTCTCTCTCCCCCCTCTCTCTCTATCTCTTTCTCTCTCTCTCCCTCTCTCTCCCTCCTTCCCTTTTCTCTCTCTCTGTCCCCTATTTACCCAGGACAGACATACCCTGAGAACACTTTCAAGGGAAGAATAGGGACAGTTAGAGACAAGTAGCCTGCTGCGCCACCTGAAAATCTTGTCAACTTACTATCCCCCCCCTCTCTCTCTCTCTCTCTCTCTCTCTCTCTTGACGCGCGCGCACTGTTTTTACAGATGATCATGCAACGTAGCTTTTCCTGTCAGAAAATTCCATGACGGACAGCCACGAAAATGAGTTCACTGTCGATGTACAAGTTAGCTGAGGGCTTTTCCTCCCCGGAGTCACTCTCAAGAAGACTGGATTTCCGTTTGCAACCCTAAAGCACTGCCCCTGTAGACGTCATGTCAAAATTTAACTTTGAAATAGTTATCAACAGGCTTTAAAAAAAAGTAGTACAATGGCAGACGTGGGAGGCAGGAAGACGCTCGGGTGAAAGAAGGAAGAAAAAAAGTGAATAAACACTGATTTTTCTGCGATGGAAGTAATAGCTCTTGGGCTGAGAGAAATTCATGGAATGTTTTGTAATATGGTTAACATTTTGTTGAATTGTCTAGGGTTTTTTCTTTTACTGTAAATTCTGCGTTTTGCAAGTGTAAGGGATGGTGCATTACTTCACATGTGTCAGCGTCGTGATAGCATACGCTCTGCGCTTTCATCCTCAGCTATTGCGCTGTAACTTATCGATTTAAAAAGCAAGAAACATCCAGTGCAGTGGGTACAAAGCTATGTTTAAAAGCTCACGTAAAACGTGCCGACAGGATGAAGTTTCTGCATCAAGGAAACTGAGTAACTCGAAACGCAAGCTAGTTTATGAAGTAAAGTTTAAAATGAAAAAAAAAATGCATGGCATGTCATGAAACGTAGATCGACGGATATGTCTGTCTGCCTGTATATCTGTCTGTGTGTCTGTTTGTGTGTCTCCCCGTCCGTCTGTCAGTGTGTGCAGACAGACAGACCGACACTCAGACAGACAAAGAGATAAGCAGACAGACAGACAGAGAACTATAGGGAGGATCCGGTCCATTCTTACAGACCCGGTGATATTTTGCTTGACATTTCGTGGACCGTTCCTCACGCGAAAGTCATCGTGCCACTCTACTCTAACGAATCTAGGTTGACGACCCAGCGGAAGATGCAGGTGCCGGAGGCAACACACAAAGTGCACGCGCCTCTACACACACACACACACACACACACACACAGTGAGACGGACGCTGACGCACGGTTTTGGTCCGACTTTCAGGTAATGACGTGTAGAGGGTCTTAACAGTGGCTGGAAAACTGAAATGTCCGTCCTCTGAAATATACCGCCAACTACTACCTGCCTTTGTAAGCCAAGTTGCACACGAACTTTTACGTGTGTTGTTTCTGACGCCGTCTCTTCCTGCTGATCTGAACTCCCTCAGTATACAGTTCAGTGCATCATCTGAGCTCCGCATCTGAAGCTTGAACATTCCAGTGTTATGGCTCAAGTCCCTTGTGTTATTAAGCTCCCTCGAACTTCCAGCTACGCTGGATACTCTGACTCGGAACGTTCCTCTAATACTAGTTTAACGATCTGACTACCCCACCGTTCATCACGACCACAGGCACCCGTTCGTGTAAGCCTTTTCTGTACGTGAATATTGTAGCTGGGGAGGCAAGTGGAGGGAGGGGGCCAACTGATTTGTTGCACGAACATGTGCGTGCTCGCGCGTGACAGAGAGGGATGCAGGACGGGGGATGGTGAAGGGGGACGGCAGAAGGGGGGATTATCGCGGCGGGGGACTGAGGGATGGAAAAGTTGAGAGATATTCTTTTTCCGATTTTTTTTTTTTTTTTTAAGCGAGGAGATTTTTGAATGATTCAATATTAAAAGGTTTGGAATACTGATGACGGTGACGGCGACGACGACGACAACAACGACGATGGTGATGATGACGATGATAGTGATGATGACGATGATGATGATGATGACTGAAATGATTATGGTCGTGCGGTAAGGGTCAGTTGGACGGAGCGTATACAAGACAATCAGGCGGGTAACATTTCCAAAACTCGGGGAAGGTTGATTCTGGGACTCTGGAAGAAAGGACAATCACCCCAGAGGCAGGGCAGACAGGGTCGGTCCCGTCACTGCACTGACTCGTCATATAATGTATTCATGTAATGGACAATGACACAAACAGAACTAAGTACCAAACAGCAAATTTACAGTGCTCAACCAAATGTTATTCCACCACCATAAAATCTCCACACTCGCTTATTCTAGAAGTGTAAACACGTAGATATGTGAGGTCACACACTCACACACACACACACACACACACACACACACACACACACACACACACACACACACACACACACACACACACACCCCCCCGCGCGCGCGCACACACACACACACACACACACGTACGTGTAGACTCGAGCGTTTTACCACGCTCATTTCACATTATTTTTTCTTATTCACCCTCTACACTCATAACTGATAGTAATTTATGAAATAATGATGATTACGATGCTGCTGCTGAAGATAATAGTAATAATAACTGAGGCCAATATATTCATTTTCAGCCTGCATGCTTCGGAAAATTCCCGCTCGAATGAAGAGGTCTTTGGGGCAATTAGCAATCATCCTGGTGCAAATCTCAATTGTCATTTTCGCCGGTGCCATTTCAAATCGGGCTGCTGCAGCCTCCATAATTTTTGGGGGCCTTGCCACAAATTGCAGTTGCTATATCGCTCGGGGCGATTGCCAATCGCACGGGATTCTCATCTGTTCCGTAACTAGATATGTGTCGGATTGACGCATTCGTAGCGGGCAGTTTTGAGTGTGGCCATATTTCGGAGACCTGCGCAGAGTGGTTTAGATACATAAGAACGATCATCTGCCTTCATTCTAGTTGAATTTCAGATGTGTCTGTCTGTCAGTCTCTCAGTCTTTGTCTGTCTGTCTGTCTGTCTGTCTGTCTGTCTGTCTGTCTTTCTGTCTTTCTGTTTTTCTGTCTGTCTGTCCTGTCTCTGTCTCTGTCTCTCTCTGTCTCTGTCTGTCTGTCTGTCTGTCTATATCTCTCTCTCTCTCTCTCTCTCTCTCTCTCTCTCTCTCTCTCTCTCTCTCTCTCTGACCCCTCCCCCCCCCCTTCCGTCTCTCTGTGTCTGTTTTTTTCTCTTTGGCAAACAATATTTTTAGATAATGTAGACCTTCGGATGGTTGATTGATATACAAAAATCAACATTCTATACACGATTTCCAAACATAGCATTTTTTTAAATGCGGAAAAAATGTATTTTAATACTCGTAGAAAAATTCTAGCCTTTCTGAAATGATGGGTTCTAATGTTGCGATGTCATGAGTTGTGTGAAAACTGTGCATTCTTTCCATAAATTCTCTCCGTAAATTATAGCATTTTGAAAATGTAGAGTGAAATTCAATTAACCCAGTTCCGAAATTGTGAGCGAACGTAGTGTGCGTGCGTGCATGCATAGGTGCGTGCGTCTCTCTCTCTCTCTCTGTTTACCTATTTATCTATCTGTCTGTCTATCTATCTATCTATCTATCTATCTCCTTCTTACCTTCCCTCCCTCCCTTCCCTCCCCCTCTGTCTCTCCCAACAAATATGTTTTGAACAATGTTAGTTTAATACGTTTCATTTCATATCTCGCTCTGTATTTATAGTCTCTGATAATAATGTTCTCTTAGGACGCGTGCTCTAAGTCTGTGCATTTTCATTTATATCACGCTATGTTAAACTTAGTCCTCATCCCATAACTCGTTTTTGGTATCATCATTATTATTGCTGATGGTGATGGTGATGGTGGTGGTGCTACAATTCCAGTAGCTACCGTTTAATTGTCTTACTGTGGGCTTTTGCAGAACACATTAGAAAAGTAAAGACATACAGGAACACCAGACTGAAATCGGTATCTTTCAGAAATGAAAGCTCAGAATCTAGAGTCTCATTCTCCATCTCTCACTCTTACGTATCCGCTGCAAAAACATGTACTGCACTATATATATATATATATATATATATATATATATATATATATATATATATATATATATATATATATATATATATATATATATATATATATATAAGTAAAAAAAATAAAAGCAGGCACACCAGCCACACACTCTTCATGTCTTTTTTAAAAAAGCTTTCGCCTTTTATTTAGGCTTCGTCAGTATCAATATCTCTTGTTTCGCAGTGCAATGCGAAACAAGAGATATTGATACTGACGAAGCCTAAATAAAAGGCGAAAGCTTTTTTAAAAAGACATGAAGAGTGTGTGGCTGGTGTGCCTGCTTTTATTTTTTTACTTGTTGACTGGCCAGTTTCTGGATCAGCAGTGCACCCACACATCATTGAGCGGTGTCCAGCGTGTTCCAGGGTTTTACCTTTATTTTTATATATATATATATATATATATATATATATTCTTTTTTTTGCCAGGAAGCACTTCTCTGGCAGGAAAGTATCTGCCATCTCCATTCCCAACACGGCGCAGAATGTCAGCGAAGACACAACCTCAAGGCCGACACTGATTCCATGTTGTGAACACGACTCCTGCAGACCCTCCACAGCATACTGTGTCACCGTCTAGGGACCGCCCTCCCTGCCCGCATCTCCTAAACTAAAATAGGCGGCACACATGAGTGACTCCATGGAAAACACAAACCATTTATCCTGTTCTTAATGGCTGGGGATGACTTATTCATGAGGCTCGGTTAGGGAACTGGAAAGTCTGCAGTGTATGCTCGGGTAGACCAGAAAGTCCTCAGCTGACTGACCACGCGCAAGGGCGTGCGTGGTTGTTGACCCCCGAACACACTTGCTGCAACGATCGTGAAAAAAGCAGCTTTGAAACTCCAGCTACAGGCGATCAGTGGACACTTAACAAACCACAGGATATCCGCGGCCAAAGCAGCGCGTGGAGCCCAGTATTGTGTCCTTGTTAACAAAGAGGCTGCCGCCACTTTGTACCTGCATATTCGTTTGGGATCTTGCAGACTTGATTAGAGACACTGCTGAGGTAACCGTTGTCAACGTACGCCATGGTGGAAGCCGAATAAGACTTCAACATACGGAATCATAACGCTTAAGAAGCATTCTGTCAGAAATGTACGCCAATTCCTTTGCATCAGCCAGTAATGAACAACCCAGCTGGCTTAGCCATTGTCAATCATATTGTATAGAGAAAGA
>JADBJO010000211.1:272650-280150 GCA_016801955.1 Conus betulinus | reverse complement strand
ACGCATTCCCGCACGCAACAGAGAGAGAGAGAGAGAGAGAGAGAGAGAGAGAGAGAGAGAGAGAGAGAGAGAGAGAGAGTCTGTTTTACAAACAGCACAGGAGATGCGTTTTTCCTGCCAGCGCAGTACCCCATTGCTGCACCCAACAAACCAAAAAGACAAAGAGAAAAACCAAGCCGCTCAGGCTGCCTTCAGCACCAATAGCAGGATAGCGTGACGAATGGCGGGTGTATGAAGTCCTCGGTTGACCGAGGACGTGAAGGGTTCCTGTGTGCGTGACGACTGTAACACACTGAGCCACCGTGCTGTGGACCGCCCAGTGCCTATCAGTTGCCTACCACTGGGCCCGGAATACGGAAAATAGGCTGGACACCGTAATAATAACAATAATGATCGTCATAACTGCCCCACTGTTTTGCTGATATAGAAAATAATACTCCCATGCACTTACACGCTAGCATGTATGCATAGAGGCTGACTGCGCTCTTTCCAGAACCACACGTCGGTGCAGAATGACGCGCGCGCGCTTTCACACGGACACACACATACACAAGCACATGCGTGCACGCTGGCTTGCACTCGCTTGCACACACATACACCCACCCACACACCCACCCACACACACACACACACACACTATAACATACACACACACACGCGCGCACTAACACACACATACACGCACACACACACACGCGCTTGCGCACTCACACACGCGCACGCGTGCGCACATACACACACACACACACACACACACACACACACACACACACATACACACACTCACTCACGAATGCGTACGCGTGCGCGTGTGAGCACGGGGAGGAAAAACAGACATCTTAACATGTCTTGAAATCAACACGTGCAGATATGTGGATGAATGCGAGCATGCGCGCTTATGCGTGCATATGTGTGCTAGCATACGTGTATGTAGTGTGGTGTGATGTGGTGTGGTATGGTGTGTGTGTGTGTGTGTGTGTGTGTGTGTGTGTGTGTGTGTGTGTGTGTGTGTGTGTGTGTGCGTGCGTGTGTGTGTGTGTGTGTGTGTGTGTGTGAGAGAGAGAGAGAGAGAGAGAGAGAGAGAGAGAGAGAGAGAGAGAGAGAGAGAGAGAGCACGAATACGCAAATTTTGAGATTAAAGAACGTGTTTCTGAGCATGTTTTTCGTGTTTTGTAATCACGCCCACCCCCACCTGCCATCTCTGCCCACCGCCATATTCTTCATGAAAGCCTTGAATCATTTGTCCTTTTTCCATACTTTTCTTGTTGACACACCATCAGCTGGTAACTCGTTCGTGGTCGTAGTATAATTTTTGTGTATCGTTGATCCGCTCCCCGCAGTTCACAACGCCTTTCGTTTATGCATGTGTGTTCCCATAAACTATGTTTGTTCCTGTGTTAGGGCCATCGCATATCCATAACACACGATACCCAAGGACATCACACATACAATCTTAGTGGTGTGGATGGAAAGGGTTAACGGCTGACCGCAGCAAGCGGAAACAGGTTGTCATGTCCGGCATGTGGAGAGGGAACCCAGATCTCTTTCTCGTAAGTTTTTTTCTTTTTGAGTGGTCACCTGAATAGAGTCTTAATGGGCATCACTGAACTTCTGAATCGTTTCATTCCAGTTTCAGCCATGTATCAAAGTGTGGGGCATCTTCTGGCCCCGACATTTTTTTGCATTTGTTCTGCATGAGGTGCTCTTTACAAAGACGGGTGGACGGAGGAAATGGAGGTGCGGGGCTGTGGGTGCTCTCTGTGTTCGGGTGTGTCAAGAAATAAATGCATCCCTTTCGATCTAGCACCAACGGAGAAATCCCTGTCGATGATTGGTGGGCCAGAGCAGCGAACCTTTAACGGCTTCAATGGCATGCATTGTAGAATGTTGAAGGTAGACCGGACGGTTATTTCATTGTAAAGAATCGATTGACGCCCGAAGCATAGTTCAACAGGGTGCTCAGTGCGTCATGACGCGCGCAACATGCGCATCAATGGAAGCCCTGGCTCGTAGGTGGAGAAAAGAGCGCAGACAAAAGAGGTTTGCGTCTGCATCGCCACGACTGCATAGGACATTGAGTTGCACCGCTGCAAGACCTGCCGCTCCAGCGCTGGACTGAAAGACACCAATTGTCGGCAGGGAACTGACCATGGCATACCTTCATTGCCACCCCCCCCCCCCATCGCCTCCGTCCACATCGTCCACATCTCTCCTCCACCCCAAACAAAACGATGCAGGTTTATTTGCGGCGTACCTCCTCAGAAAGCAAAAAATTCCAAAGGCATGATTGCAGCCACGCACGCACAACAGATTTTGTTCTACACATTGAGTGGTGGCATTGATGATGCTAGTCCTTTAGAAAAAAACAAGACATCGAAGCCCCGTGATCAGCATGAGCTCCGCGCATGTAACAGGACGCGTGGCAATTTGGTCGCTTTGAAGGCAAAATTCTATAGAAAAATCCATTTTACTAGGCTTCTAAAAACAAAGAAGAAAGAAGAAAAACAAAACGTTCCGGTTGACGAATAGGGACAAAAACGTTTTGTACTCCATAATGGCGATGCCCTTGTCAGGAATTGAACAAAGACAAGTTTGTTGCGGCATTGAATTTTAGCTGTGCAGTGTAATCTGATTCGTGGTGACATGATACACGAATTCACTCAATGAACGTATGGTCTGGTGCCAAACATGCTGTACCGCATAGAACATTTCACTGAGACATTTGATCTCTGTTTCACACACTGTAAATTATGCAGCAGATGTAACGCTGTGCAGCATACTTTCATACAACTTGTAAAGAAATCTGGGACCATTCTCTAGAAATGACTATCACAGGACGAACCTAACGTGACACTCGTGTCGGCAGTAAATTAGCGGTTGCCAGAAACGAAACACAATCAAACCCAATCAATTCAAACTGTTTCGTATATGGTGCCGTTGACCCTTCCCAACATGTAAGCAGGTTCATCATCACCAGTGTCCCCGGTGTTTGTGCAAACCGCTACCAAGTCCAGACGTTACCGGATGATGTCACCGGATAGGGTCCCATTCACTTTAGCTTTCAGTGATGAGAAACCAGTCACTGGCGATAGAAGTTTGGTTGGTGACAAGTCTCTCTGTCTGTCTGTCTGTCTGTCTGTCTGTCTCTGTCTGTCTGTCTGTCTGTCTGTCTGTCTCTCTCTCTCTCTCTCTCTCTCTCTCTCTCTCTCTCTCTCTCTCTCTCTCTCTCTCTCTTCTCAAGAGGACGAGGATTGTTTCGCAGTAGTTTTAAAAGTGTAAAAATGATATTACAGTGATACTACATGCAAACATTTGATATGTTATGTATAATCGGTTCTGTAAATGTCATTTTCATTCTTTAGTTGTTTCCCAAAGAGACGGGTATTAGTATAATATTTTCGCTGTAGCACTTCAATTGCGCAATCATGAAAGCGTTTGCTTAGACTGCTTACGCGAAGGGCCAGGCTTCCATATAGGTGTGTGTATGCTTCAGTTGAAATCTCGATCTGTTCGACTCTTTATTTATTCATTTATTTATTTATTTATTGTTAAATTATGTACTTGCTGTATTCATGCGTTTTATTCTACCGCTGACTAAGCTTGAAGAAAAGCGTGCTGTGGGTCCTACGGTGCCAGCCTCTCTCCCTTCCACTCCTGTCGTAGCAGCATACATTCTAACGACAGAGTGTCGACCTACACGGCAAGACGGATACCACACCCGCTTAAAAGGCCCAGGGACGAAGTGATGAAATTTTGGTAATCGAGACATTTCGATCAGACATAATTATGTTTGAAATTGCTCTAATACAGTTTTGAATTTATTGATTTTATCAAGTATTGCAGTGAAACTGAACAGTTAACAACAAAAAATCTGATAATCAGTTATTTAGTACTATGATAATACTGACTCACAACAGAACAAAACTCTGAAAACATCTTGGCGAGTATATCAGTTATCACAATTCATACGAAATTCAGTAGGCGTTGCAGATCTCTATCCTTGTGGAGAAATGTGAAAGAGTGGAGGGGTGTGTGGAAAGGGCGAGGAGATTGGAGGCTTACGGTGAAGGTCGAGAATATTAAGAAGAAAAAAAACAAACAAAAAGAGAAAAAGAAGAAAAAGCAAAACAAAACCAAGAAACAAAAAAAGAAAAGAAAAGAAGGAAAGAAAAAACCCCAGACTTTTTATAATTCACCTGGTCGTCTTTTTATTCATTCTTATCATATCCTCTACCAAAGATTCGACTTATTAGATCGACTAAAAAAAGTCTACGTTGAGGGCATTTCACTGGTTTTTGCATCTGCTGTGGATAGTAAGAAAGAAAAAAAAAGCGTAGATGTCGATGACAATCACTCATTTTGCTTCCATATCATTTCTGTTGGTGGGGGAAATCTATGAAGGGCCGGGAGGCAAGTTGGCAGCTTTGGGCCTGTGTTGCCTGAGGCAAGCAAAAAATGTTCATAATATGGATGTATCTGTCTCTTGTCACTGTTTTCCCCATTTTCATTCCTCATTATTCGTCGTTTTGTGCGATTTGCTTTCTTTGTATGTGCTCCTCTCCCCCCCCCCCCCCCCCCCCCCCCCCCCCCCCCCGCACACCCCCACCCCGCACCCCTCCCCCCTGCTTTCTGCATTTTCTCATTGTCTACCCCTACCCCAACCCCCTTCTCCCAGTCTCCGTCTTTCCCTCTCTTCAGCACGCCCCATTCCCCCCTCCCCCTCTTTTTTTTTCTCTCTCTCTCACTGTCTGTCTGCCTCCCCCTCCCTCTCTCTCAATCTGTCTGAGCCTTCCTTTCTTTATCTGTCTGTCTGTTCGTTTGTTTGTTTCTGTCATTGTCTGTCTGCCTCTCTGTCTATCTGTCCGTCCATTAAACTGTCTGTGTCTGTCTGTCTGTTTGTCTGTCTGTCTGTCTGTCTGTGTTTCTCTCTCTCTCTTTCTCCTCATCCTCTCACAAGAAAATGAAGAGGCATATAAACCGCACAGCGTTTTAATCAAGTTATAGCAGACTTTTGGACAGCAACGTATTGTGGGACTACCGAGATAAAGTAGAATTGACTGAACTATCCCCGTTATAATAACCCCCCTCTCCGGCCTTCCGCCTCGTCCTCATACCCCACTCCCACACCTACTTCCCCCCCCCCAGTTGACTGGCCGGCGGAAAAAATTAAATTGAAAGTTATTTTAAGCTTGTGTTTTGACAGGTTTTTTTTTCTGGCCTATTATCTGAGCTTGGGTTTTGCTGGTGTTTACCAACAAAGTCAAGCTTCTCATTCCTTAAAATTCGAACAGTTGTGCCAGCATCTGCTTTGAATGACAGCATTTCTAGAATTAGCCCAGATATACCGACTGTCTGAGTGTAGTAGGTACGTAGCCTGTGCACAGACTGGAGCATGACCCAGTGTTTTCATTCCTGTTGGACGTGGAGTAAGACTAACCTTTGCTGTGAGGAAGAGTGCGGCGAACCTGCTCTGTCCAGGAGCTAGGCAGAAGTAACACTGTGGAGGAATCAGTCAGTACAACACAGGTACAGCATTGCAGAAGAAAACTGTGAGGTCGACGACTGACTGACGTGGATAGAAGTACTCGCAAACCAGCTGAGTGTGCTGGAAGGAAGCCTATTTCTTCCTTGCCAGACTTATTATCGTCAGCTTATTAATTCATCAAACCAGCTCTGTGTGTGTGTGTGTGTGTGTGTGTGTGTGTGTGTGTGTGTGTGTGTGTGTGTGTGTGTGTGTGTGTGTGCTGGAAGGAAGCCTATTTCTTCCTTGCCAGACTTGCTCTTTTAATTCACCAAACCAGCTGTGTGCGTGTGTGTGTGTGTGTGTGTGTGTGTGTGTGTGTGTGTGTGTGTGTGTGTGTGTGTGTGTGTGTGTGGGAAGGAAGCATATTTCTTCCTTGCCAGACTTATTTTCGTCAGTTTATTTAATACATCAAGCCAGCTCGTCTCCAACATATTTGTTGTGCTGTTTCAATTGCACGCATAACCTTTGGTCGTTTCCACAGGAGAGAGAGAGAGAGAGAGAGAGAGAGAGAGAGAGAGAGAGAGAGAGAGAGACAGACAGACAGACAGACAGACAGTACGAATGTGAATTGGAATATTTTTGTTGAGGATGATATGGATAAGCTGAAAGCTTTTGCACCATGCCCTGAAGATAATAGTAGCAAACAAAATCAAAATGAGCACACACACACACACACACACACACACACACACACACACACACACACACACACACACACACACACATTCCTGAACCATTCAACATGTAAAAGAAGGCAGGCAACAAAATTTTGCCCCGTTTTTCAAATCACCCTATTTTGTTGAGACATGGATTCCCTGATCACCTCACTGTTTGCCTTTTACACACACACACACACACACACACACACACACACACACACACACACACACACACACACACACACACACACACACACACACACACACACACACACACACACACACACACACACACACACACACACACCGTTACTACCACTAAAACCACTACCATGACCACAGCAATAACAAAACCTATTTCTTTCCCACTCAAGCACTCTTAAATGCTGATTATTCTGGCTTACGTTCCCCTGTCATTTCCTGTGGAACAGTCATCTCAAATGGCCTAGAATCAATAACAGACCGGTGGTTGCCCCCACGCCACGCCAAACCCCCCCCCCACCCCCCCCCCCCCCCCCCCCACCCCATATCCCCCTCCTCCGCCTCCATCCCTCCCCTCCCACCTCTCTCAGTTCGCCACTCCTTTCCCGTTTTTTTTTTCCCATTCCAACCGAGATCTCTCTCTCTCTCTCTCTCTCTCTCTCTCTCTCTCTCTCTCTCTCTCTCTCTCTCTCTCTCTCTCTCTCTCTCTCTCTCTCTCTCTCTCAAACTGCATTGGTTTCGATGGGTTCGACAATAAATATGTGAAGATTTATGCTCTCATTATATCCGAATGTATTACTTACAATTTATACATGGTTAATGTTATTACCCACAAGTCTTTACAAATGCTAAAGTTTTGTCTTTCGTTGAGTTTAGTGATCCGTGTCTTTCTTAAGTTTGTGGTCTGACTGGTCCCTCTAGCAGCAGACCCACCAAACCTCTCAAAGAGCACATGAAACATAATTTCAATCCCATTTTACAAAATATGATTTATCTCACCCAAATCAGAATAGATTTAGAGGGAACTACTCTTTTGCCATATTAACTAATCTAATAGAAAAGAGGGGGGAGGCATATAAATATACGCAATGATTTTATTTACCGGTGCAATTTTTGTCGATTTTACGAAAGCTTTCGACTCCACTATTCACAGTGTCGAATCCTTTCAGTGAAACTAATTTTGCTTTAAATGATGACTCCGTAGAACTGATATCATTTTTTGTTTGAAACAGAAGACAAGCGCTCTTTCAAGTTTCTACCTTATCTTCACTTGTTTTGATCCAATGTGGAGTTCGCCAGGGTTTGGCTCTAGGTCCTATATTATTTTCAATTTAT
>JADBJO010000211.1:265150-267650 GCA_016801955.1 Conus betulinus | reverse complement strand
GTGGGTCGTTTCCTGGCGTCCTTTCTAAACTGGTAAATTGAATTGGCCAGTTTGTGTTCGTAAATCTGCCATTGTCATAATTATTAAGAAAAGTCATTCTTTTCTTTCTGCAAGATGGCCACATGTATTGAAATCATCCTGTAGATCTTTAAGGATTACGTAATTTATTAAAGGTGAGGAACATAACTGTTCTTATTTATCAAGCCGATATCTGCATCATTAGGGTCTCTTACTCTCAGCGCTTGACTTCTCAGTTCATGCTTTATTTAAACTGCCTTACCCCTCCATGTGTGTCAAGATTATCAGCGTCTCGTTGATTTTTCAATCCTCAGAATAATTTCGCAATTTTTAAAAATCCATTTTCTGAAGCAACTGCCAAAATGGATATCCTGTTTTGAACTTCATCTGTTCCTACAACGGCATTTCTTCAGGATCTCTTCTTACCATGGGGAAAAAAGAGAGAGAAAAAAAACTAGCAGACTTAAAATTTATCAAGTAATGTGGAACAAGCACACAGGGCCATGATACAGTAAACAAATCGAACTTCAGTGAAACAATTCCAGTCAGTCTCAGCGTTATTGTCAAATTCAAACCACGATGCAAGAAGCGAGTGCCAACGTAAGGATTCCTGATGCCGAATTTGATAGAGATCATAATTATGACCCCAAATCATCATAGATTAGTCCACAATTAACGAAAATGTTGCCATAGTTGTAACAGCCTGTTACAGCACAGCGGCAAGCACAAGAGCGCGGCTATAATAGCTGATGAGTGACTGCCAGCTGCCACTCCCGCTGATGTTTTGACTGCGGGTCCAGCTCAGTTGTTAGAGCGGCGAACTCGTGAAGCTGTTTATCTTGAGGTTATGGGCTCAAATCAGCCTGGCCGTTTGGGTACAGTGGGCTTTTTCCTCGGAGTTAAAATCGTTTCTGATCTCATTCCCCAAAATGTCAAACCAATGAGACGATAAACCCATGTTTCGTGCGTGAACACGTGCAGGAATTCTTGCACACAGCTTAAATCCCATCACCAACTTCTGCCGTCGGTATGGGTGACACTTTTTCCACTTAGCATGTATCCTCCATGAAAAATCGAAGGAATGGGTGACTTCTATTCAATTTAAAGACAAGGGAAATGCGCTTAGAACTTGGTCTCTAGCAGAGGATGGGCGCTATATAAGGATTGTCAGTAACTGAATAAAGCGAAGGGTTTCCCGCGCACTCTCTCGAGTAATGATTACCGCGTGACCAGCCAGTGGCATACGGTAACAATCGAAGTCAACTGATCAGTAGAGAAAGGTGTGCTCGCAGCATCACAATACATTTACATTTCAATGACTTATTCGATGTGAACTTTCAGCACAACCTTGGAGTATACGCCTTAAGAATATAACTAGTTGTCATGCCATTAATTTTGTTGTTTGCTGACCACATTCGTCGTTATTGTTGGTGATTTTCTCTCTACGTTTAGACTGTCGCAAGGAGACCCTGTGTCGTCGACTGGGCCAGAACAGTAACAGACTAAAGAAAAGAAAATAATCTTCTTGTGTTCAAACAGGAACAGTCACTTAAAACCTGTTCATACAGCATTGCACTCTTTGTCCCCCTCCCTCCCCCCCCTCCCCCACCCCCCCATCCCCATCCCGCCAAAGGAACAAAGAAAGAATAAATCTGTTCCTGGCACCTGTTTGTGTCGCTGCCAGTCAAACAGAATGAACCCCCCGGGATATTGGCCTTGTTTGATGGGCACTGATCTCACCCTGGGCTAAGATCTCTCTTGTGGGGGGCACTGCGATATCGGTATTTTCCCTATCTCATTGCAGTTACTGACTCATGCATTACCTGACCCGTGTCGTGTGTCACATAGTTTTGCTCGGAGGTGGCGAACACACAAGCTGTGGGAGAAGTGAGCTAAGCGTCTGAAATGAGAAATGATCTCTGTCTGTCTGTCTGTCTGTCTGTCTGTCTGTCTCTCTCTCTCTCTCTCTCTCTCTCTCTCTCTCTCTCTCTCTCTCTCTCTCTCCTCTCCTCTCATCTCTCCCTGTCTGTCTGTCTTGGTCTGACTGTCTGTCTCTCCACCAAACACACATACACAAACGCACGCATGTACGCACGCACGCATGCGCGCGCGCATATGTGACACGCCATACACACACACACACACACACACACACACACACAAACACATACACACACACACATGCACGCATGCACGCACGCACGCACGCACGCACGCACACACACACACACACACACACACACACACACACACACACACATATCAAAGTTGTCTGGAAATTCACAGATAAAAATTGAGATTTGCTTAGATGTGAACACAGTGCTAGTTTTCAACTAGAAAGCAACGACAGCAAACTTAACACTGAAGGGGAATCCACGGTTCCCATCCGCTTCTGGTCATCTGTGTACATAGCCCAGAAACGGACCAGTCACGAAGGCCAGTTCCCGGCTGACTGATCTGCGGATGGAAGGACGCTGTGGGA